>NDXB01003781.1:0-50736 GCA_002631895.1 Agapornis roseicollis | reverse complement strand
AAAAAAAAAAAAAAAAAACACCAAAATCACAACCCCCCAACCAACAGCCCCACAAACCCAACCAAATGAACAAAAAACTCAAACAAAACAAAGCAAAAACCAAAAAACAAACAAAAACAAAACAAACAAACAAAAAAAAAACAAACAGAAAACCCTAACCGACAAAAAAAACTAACAACCAGCACCCCCCAACCTTCTGCCCCCAAATCTAAGCCATGGATTTTCATATTTCAGGATCAGTTGCTTTAAGAATTTTGGCAAGTAATCCACAAACACAGCTACTACAACAAAACACCCTTACTATGCTTGGAAATACTTATTTTATGGTCACCCATGTGTCAGTGAGGTCTGTTATGGAATAAGGCACCACTCAACATACACAGAGTAGCAGCATAAACCAAATATTTGCTTAGATTTTACATAAGCACTTAAGCCTGCAAATGTTTTATTCATGTTGTTCTCAGGGTGTGTTCAGATAAACGGCTGATGGATTTGTAACCACCCATTGCATGGCTCAGTCTCTTGGAAATCTCCTTCTCTAGAAAGCAAGTTTTTAAAGCACTGGGAGGCTGAAAGATTAATGGCAGCATGGAAGTCTGGAGCTTGGTGTTTCTGTATGTTAGGGAGATCTGAAGTCACAGCTCAGGAACAGTCAGCCAGGCATCTCCAAACACTGGTGCATGCTTAATAATATCACCCTTGCAGCTCTGGGTACACCCAGAATTCTTATTTTCTACTCTCTAGGAAAAAAACAACCAGTCAGAGCAGGCAGACCTTGTGTGTTAGCTTGAAGAGGTTTTCACAACTCCTCTGTGGCTGGCCTGGCTGCTGAATTAATCTTCAGTTCTATGGCTGTCCATTCAGTGTCTGTTACATTTAGTAAGCAGCAAGGAATGGCTTGTCAGCAGGTCACTAGCTGCATGACTCAGCGGTGGCTTGTAACAGTGAAAACACAGAACAGGACATCTGTGAAAGTTTCCTTAAAATGCAGAATTTGGCCCAGGGTGAACTCGCCATAAACACCATTTGTAGAGAAAACAAACATTCCATGTAAGGAAAGCTTTGCAAAGCTTACTAGCTAAGCCAAGCACAGCATCAGCACCTGCAAGCATTCACTGATCTAACTCCAGCACTCCAGCAGCTTTCTAATCACTGAGGCTTCACACATTTGCACATAGGAAGCCCATTTAAATTCCTCTGAGAATCAGGCCAGGAATCAGATATCAAGCTTGACTGTGAAGCTATCTCACTTTACAGGCAGCACATACTTTCCCAACAGTATAAACACGAGATTAATGAAGGTAAGTGCTACAGGTGAATCCAGGCCCTGACCCTACAGGCTGCCTCTGCCTGTGTCTCTGCTTTTTCACTCAGATCATTAAGCAGGGCATGGAGCATCCTACAAGTAGCATTTTCTAATCTGAACATTTCAGGAGCTCTTATATACTGCTGAACTTAATGCATTAGTTCCAACCTCAACACAAGAAACCTTTAAATAGAAAGTTCACCAAACAGTGTAGAAATCAGTGAACATTGCAGTTCCCTAGAACTCTGAAATTACATAAGTGATCTGAATTGAGTGAGAACTACAACCCTTGGGAGCAATTTCCAACAGCACTCATGGAGCACATTGAGTTCTTTATGTCCAGAAACTGTCATTGTTTGTTAGCAATAGTATTTAGAGCACATGTTGATGCTGACTCACAGATGCCAAGCATATTATATCACCTTTCAGTGGTTCTGTTTAGTCAGCTATAAAGTTCAGCATCTGGTTCCCACTGGGGAGTTTATTTATATGGAACACCTACTTATATTCTACATACAGAGAGCTCAACTGTAAAGACACAAAGGATCGATGACTAAATGAAGCATTAATGTGGGTACAGAAGAACAGATTCAGCTATATATACACATAGGATGAGGAGAAAAAATATAAGATAGAGCTAGGTTGAGAGGATGACTCAAGGGTTTCAGGTTATGATTTCCGGGAGCCAGTGGTTAAATTATCTAGGACAATCATAGTGAAGATAAATCACTCTTCCCTTAAACCAGTTGGAAGTTTTAAGGTGGCTTTCTAAGTTTGTATCATGTTTATTGAATAGTTATAATGGATAAATGTTTGAAATAGCTTGCTATTAGCACATGCTTGAAAAGGGCCAGTGAGTGAGCTGACCAAAAAAGCAAAGCTGTGCTATTATTTCTGACTCTCACTGGAAGATCAGAGTTTCACAAAAGGACTTTTATTAACAGACAACACCAATAACGCTCAAGTACAAACACCACCAAGTAGGAAGCAATATTTTCTGTTCCTCATCACCATGTCTTGAAAAATAGGTAGGTTCTGGTCCAATAGTGTATTCCTTGATGCACAATAGACTATACAGACTGTACAATGTTATACCTTAAAAAATAAATAAAAAATAGAATGGTAAAATATTACCCTTTAGTATCCTTCATTTTCCTAATCTCAAAATCTCTCCTCCCTGACAATTTGCGTTTAATATTTGACTTTACTAGAGACTCTTGAATTTGCAGCCCAATGGCTTGTACCACATGAAAGTTTGGAATCCCATCCTTAGACCCTGCTGCAAAACCCTCTGCTCTTGCTGTCTTTTTCTGATATTGTTTCACACTGGATACTGCTAATCCCAGTTCGCAGGCCAACCTACATTTCATTCTCTCTCTTGTCAAAGCTATGTTCCAGCGGGTAGGTCTGTTATGCTTTGAATATTTGTAACTGTAAGTATGCTGATTTAAAGTGCGTACCTTGGAATACACTTCAAGGTTTCTCCCCCCGACCTCTACAACAGTTGTTATGATGGGTATTTCAGACATTTGCCACCAGAGGGAGATGTCAAAATTTCACAAATGGAAAAAGACAGGAATTAACTAAGGTAAATTCTCCATCCCCCCACCCCCCATTGGTAGAAACCAGCTACATTTCACAGTACAAACTAAGTTCAGTGTGCATGCCATATTTAATGAACATTTAAACTCAATTTGCTTCTTTTTCCTCCAGTAGAGCAAGAAAAAAGAGGAGGAAAGGATTTTTCTGTTACAGAATATAATCAAAATGCTCCTTTTTAACCATTAACATTGATTCATTGTACCTTTTATAAAAGCAAATTTTTGATTAACTGATATTTTGAGAAGTTGCTTTACTTCATATATAGATATACATATAAGAAATGGAACTCTCCCTTTAAAGGTGGTCAAGATACGTTAGTTAAGCCAGAAATGCCCAGAAGAACATTCCACAGAGGAAGTGGAATTTACAGGAGTCCTTTTCCTTTCTTGAAAGGCACAGTGACCATAAGCACTGGCAGTGGGAGAAACTGGAATCAGATCACCCTGAGGCCAAGGATGCACTGAATGCAGATAACTCCACATTCACACAAGACTATTGAATTGGAACCAGACATACATATAGTCTACAAAACTGAGAAGCACTGGAATAATCTAGGATAAATTCAAATGAAAAGCTGATTTACACTGTATTTAAAAGTTTCTTTCAACCTGGCTTGAAATATCTACAGGGAAATATATTTTTAATATAAAAGAAATAAAAAAAAATAAATTTTGATGGCAAAAGGCTGCTGACAGTTTCTTTATGGAAGAGAACTCAAGGCAAATTCCAGATCAGCTTTTGGATAATGGCATGCAAATGTTCAGTCCATTGGCTCACATTTAACACAAGCTTCATATAAACCCCTCCCTTCCCCAAGATCTTCAACATTTGTTCCTGTGCAAAGATTTCAATTTGAGTGGTCTATTCTGTACGATTTAGAAATCATCTTTCAGAAAGTCTGCTTGTTACAGAGAAATATAATAGTGGGAGAAATCTCTTCTGATTTTAAGTTGAAACTTTTGTTCCAACGCATTTCTTCAGCCTCTCTCTTTCCAGCCATAGGATTTCTTCTGAATAGAATTTTTATCTTTTGTAGACAAAGATTAATCTGTGAATGCTGCTTTTTCATACCAGGCTCTTGCTTCTTCTTCAGATAACTAATGCTCTTCATTTCTGAAGTTACATTTGGCAACTGCCTGATTAGAGGAATATCTACTGGTGTCCAGAGCAAGTGCCTGCAAGAGAATCCACTTAGCCCAACTGCTGCTCATTACTCTATGAGGAAATCAGCACCCCTTGCTGTAAGGCTCAAGGGAGCCCAAGATCCATTCCTACTGTGCTGTGCTGGAGGGGCAGAGTTACCCTGCCCAGGGGACTGGTCCACTCACCCCCTCAGACTCCACACTACAGCCCTACCAAAGAAGCAGAATGGAAGGAGCAAGTAAAGTCAAACTAAGAAGGAGGGGCTGTTTCCCTGGTTCCTTAAAGCTTCTCTTTCTATATATTTAATATTCAAAGCTGACTGAGAGGGATTAGTATCACCTTAGAGAGAAATTGAAACAGGCACATTAAAAACAAAAAAGACAATCTCTATAAACTGGGCTGGCCAGGTGAGCGAGCTAGCAGAATCGGAACTAACTGCTCTGATTTCTACTGAACGAACACCCTCCAAACTACTGGCCTTGAAATTAATTAGATTGACCCTTCCCCAGCTAGAATTTGTCTGACTTCTTTTAAATAATTAGCTCATAACTTATGGCTGTAATAGATACTTTTGGCATTTTTTGCAGTTTCAAGCAGAACACCTTCTAGGACTCCAGGTGTTAGGCAGGATGAAATACCATATAGCGCAGGGCTTTATGGACCCTTTCCTGCTGCTATTAGCAGGCAGCACTGGTAAAGAGGCAGACTGCCAGAATGAAGGGTTCATTGGTCCACTCTGGTTCTCAATTGCTATCTGTTTATAAGCAGGGGCAGTTTCTAGCAGAATCACCCTTTTAATCAGCACAATTAGCTCCACTAAACGTTTTTTGTTGCTGTTGTCTAATCAAGTAACAAGACAAAGAAGAACATCATGTGGTGGTTTCCTGTGCAAGAATAGCAATAAAAGTAGAGAACACTGAAATGGATAGCTCACACTCCGTGAAACAACATAACAACCAAGCCTGTTAATTAAGGCATTTTTCTTCAGCATTTATCCATTTCACTTCTGAATTATTTCTTTTAAGATACACAACCCAAAACCTCTCCACCTACATTATTAACCAAAGCTGCTCTGCCATCACTCACAGTTTTTGCTTCAACATTTATATTAAAAAGCAGCTCTATGCTATCAGAAAGACAATACTCTGTTTCAAAGACCCAGGATACTTACTCTCTAAACTGTTGACCCTATTCTAGATTCACCTGAAAAGTTTCTTCTCCTTAACTGTGAAGGAACCCAATCACATTACAAACTGGGGCTTGCCTTTTACAGTTGCACCGAATTCTCCAGTTGTAAGAAAAGCATGTTCCTCATGTTCCTGGCAATTCAAATGAGCACTATTAACAGATGTGAAGTTTATAGCAGATTTGCTTTTTAAGCCTGTGCTCTAAAAAAGCACTTGGAAAAGGCAACAGAAAGACAAATTCCCCAAAGGACCATAGTCTGTCCGTAAGAGTCCCTAGGAAAACAATTTACAGTTCTTTTCTTTCAGCAAAACACTAGTTTTGAAGGACAGGTATTACATGAGAGTTTAGCATATCCTTGTTTTTACATTGAAACAAAGGGAACTTTATTTCAATGAGGGCAAGATTTAACCTACCACTTACAGTTTCATTTTCNTCTTTCAGCAAAACACTAGTTTTGAAGGACAGGTATTACATGAGAGTTTAGCATATCCTTGTTTTTACATTGAAACAAAGGGAACTTTATTTCAATGAGGGCAAGATTTAACCTACCACTTACAGTTTCATTTTCCTCCCTAGAGCAACACAGTTGTTTCAGTGAAAGGAAAAAAAAAAAAAAAGGTAAAAAAAAAAGGCAAATTCCACTTCCATTACAGGCCTTGCTTACCAGAGAAGTGTAGCAGTATTCAAACCACTACTGGAAGCTGAAGGAAGGCAGACCAAACAAGTGAGTATTGTTGGATCCCTTGGCTCAGTAGAGTTCAGCTGGAGGATCAGCTCTGCCCAAACCAGCAGCACCTCTCACCCTCCCTGTTCTCATTGTGTCCCACCTGCCCCAGACTGCCTAAGGGAGGAGCTCCCAACAGAGGCAATTAGGAGCGAAGATTCACCTCTGCTCCAGGGCTACATTTCTAATTAAATGCTCTTCACAATCAGCAGGCAAAAGGTTTCCAAACAACACCCTCTATTATGCACGATGACTACCATTAAAATACTGCTTGCTGACAATTGGAGTGTTAATCATGTCTTCATTAAAGCATTTTTTTCCTGCAGAAGTTGAAACTATGAGAACTGGAATAAGAGATAGGCCATGATTAAACTTTTAAATAAATCTATAGTGGTTCACTGCAAGGAAAGACTGACATCTATTAATGACTTGCAATTCTATGTTGGGGACAAGGAATAAACTGTAAATTTACGAGTAACTATACAGTAACTGAGAAGAATAAAGCTGGTTTTATCTCTATAGCCAAAATAATTATAATCAATATTTGATTAATCCTGACCTTGAAACTCAGCTTTTTAGGAATATTGCAAATAATTTTTTTTAGTAACCTGTGGTTGAAATAAAAAAAAAAAAAAGCCCACCAAGAAAGACCAATGAGTTATTGCTTGCATTACAGAACTTTCTGTCAAACAATTCAAATATTTCTTTTTAAAATGATCTGCACTTTGGCTTATTTGTTACATCAACGAATTAGTCATCACATCACATTCACTTAATTATGGATTGTTCATTTTCAACAGTTAAGTTTGAATTAATTATCAGAATTCTCATTAAACTGCCTGCCACATCAGACATCACATTAAAAATTACACAGCAGGAGGAATGAGACCATCACTGGATCCTAGCAGACATGCTCTGGGCAACCCTCTCTCTGTGCAGCACAGGGTGGGGGAAGTGAGTGTGAGAAGCTCTGCAATATAAAGTAGATTGTATTATGTTTTCAAATAACTAGATTTTCTATTGTAGATAGAAAACTTGCACGTGTAAACCTCTTATAGCTTAAGCTGTATGAAAAATATATCTCTCACGATAAAACAGAGTTTTGAGGTCTTGGAGCAGGATGATACTATTTAAGCAGAAGGTTTTAAAACAAGTGCAAGACAGTCACAGTTAATAACTAGTTATTTGTGTATTTATTATTAATAATAATAATAATAATCCTTCCAATAAATGGAAGGATTCCAACTACAGAGGTGCTTGACTATTTTCTGATAGAAATTCTTTAAACTTCTGAGAAATATTCAGATAGAAACAGAAAGGGAAAGTCGATAGAGAGAAATTTCTAAGCTCAGTACAGCTACTAACTCAAAACTGAAGATGGCAGATGATGATACAGACCTAATTTAAATTTCAATTTGAAACAATATTCTACAACTTAACTTCAAATATACTCTGACAACACAGCAGAAGTGTATAACCAAACCATTTTGGTTAAGCCTATGTATATTTGCAGGGCTTTTTATTTATTAATCTGTGAATATTTTCTGCCCCACTTCAGGATGATGAAAATGTTTCACCTTGGAGTACTAACCCAGCTAATCTCAAAATAACTTTAGATGACGAACACTGCCCCAAACCTCTTCCCTTGTTCAAGGAGACAAAACTGGAAAGAAAAAATGTGTTGGCAAGGTGAGTTGCTGAAACAGCTAGGGGCAGTGGCGGCTGTTCTACAGAACACAGTCATATTCATTTCTCTTCCCTGCCAAATACACGGGAAATATTAAGAGAGCTAACAGGATAGACAAATTAGTAGGTGGAAACAAACAGACCTATCCCAGTCTTCTAAGCGCGGTTTAGCTTCCTTTGGCAGTGTTTTTCAAATTAAATATACAGAACTCAAACAAGCAAGAAAGGTTTGAGTTGGGTATTCTCAAAATATAGACTTGAACAAATCAGTACTAGAAATACCAAGTAGGCTGGAGTCAGTTTACTGGTGAATTATTAATCATTTCAATTGCTTGTTGATACATGTACTGAAAGTATAATTTTTGCAGAGGTACTTGCAAGAGAAAATAACTCCTCCAAAAAATAACTCCTCTAAAAGGAGCTTTAACATGTTAAATGTAACAGCAGCTCTCTATAGTACCCAAACCTTAAAGAAGATACTTATTCTTAAGTCTAGTTGAAAGTTGTCAATCTTTTAATTTAAAAACTCCATCATCAGTGTCAGATTTAAAAATAATGCAGGAAGCAATCTAAGACAAACATAATGAAATACAGTGTCTAAAATAATAATGGAAACTGAGGATCAAGAAGTCAATCCCATCTCAGAAGTTTAAACCCATGTAGGATACAGCTTTATATCTCACATATGCATAAAGAACTATAATATTCTTGCAATAAAACAGATCACATAACTTCAAGCACAGTTTCCAAATTTAGCTCAAAGCAGAATCTGAGAAATATGGGTTTTCATAGGATAACCTCAACACCACTGTATACATGAAAATAGACCATATGTTTTGGATCATTCAGGGATCCAACTTGGACTGTAACTTTGATGCTTACCACTCAAAACCAAAACTAGGGCACTACTGTGTATAACAGTGACCTAGAAGTCAGCACATATAACAAACAGCATAAAACCTCTGGACAACTATGAGGAATTTTATAGCAAGATAAACCTGAACCTCACAAAAAAACAACAGCCAAATAACAGGTGAAAAAGTGGAAACGGAATGTGGAAGCCAAGGACCTGAACTTTCAGATCAGTGCTTTATTAATGACAGTTTATTTTCAGATCCACTTTAGGTCAAGTCCAGCTACCAATGTAATTAGTAACCTTAAAAGATGTTTAAAACCCTGAAAAAAGTATTATAAAGTCATCCCTGCTAAAGCTCAGCTATGAACCCTCCTGCAATTTGGAAACTCTCTAAAGGAACATTATAGCTTCCTGCTTAATTTATCTTTTCAATTTTCACAAGCTTTGATGTGCACAAAAGCCAGCAAATGTTTTTTATATAACAGCAACTGCAATATCTACAAATATTCTTTTTGACAATAAGCTGATTTAAATCATTGCATAAATGCAGACTAATTGTTGTGTTTCATTTAATTTTTCCTTTCCATTGAAATTAACTGCCCAGCCTCCTTCAAGGAGGCAATTTACACTGAAGGCTGCTAAGGAGACTTCATCATTCCCATAACAGACTTGCCAATGCTGTCAGAGTAAAACACCATCTTTTTATTCTGCAAACATAGAAGCAGAATGAATAATGTGGTCTGAGAAACAATTCTGTAAGATGTTCCGAGAATGTCTGGTTTGACCCAACTTAATTTGTGCCTGAAGGAGCAGAGGGCAACAAATTTCCATCCCATATTTTAAAACAGCGGTTGAAGAAAGTAGAGTGCTACTTCACATTGATTCGCTCTATGAAAAAACCCTCCAATAAACCCAAACCAGTAAAAAAGAAAACACACACACAATATCCAAAACAAAAGAAATGAAAAGAAAAACCCCCAACCTCCAAGTAAACAAACCCCTCCACCTGAAATGAAGCCCTCAAAGCCGCAATCCCAAAACAACAGCATTGCCCACAAACTGATCAGAACAAAGATCAGAACCGGTCAGATCCACTGCCTTCCAGGTTCCCTTTTGTTCCTCTTTGAAACATGTAATTATTGGCAGGAAATGTAACTCTCATCTTTCTAAACCCATTTCCATAACTACCTCCGTTCCACCAAAAAACCCTGCATTATATAGATCAAAGAGTCATATTGTGCTAAAATCTGGACAGAAAATACTTTCTAGCATTCAGATAGAGTTTCTTTGTACAAAGAATTCATACAGAACATATAGAATCCTTCTGTCATTCTCTGCAATGTTAAACAAAAAGAGTTATGCCCATTTTAAAGAAAGAAGAAGAGTGAACAAATGACTTATTCAAGTAAAGCACAGTTCTGGAAAGAGTCCATCACTCCAGGTTCCTGTCTCCTCTTACAGTCTTGTTGGATGTAAGAAAATCCTCACATCTCTGAAAACATGGACCTTATCAAAGATTGAGTGAAAAGAGTTGTGGGAGGGAATCAGAGCTAGGGACACACTGAAAGTCAGCAAGAATAGATTAGAGACAAGAGTTCTGGTAAATATACTGTATCATATGTGCCTATATGATAACGTATCCTGTGCACAGGGCTGCTGAAACAGTACAGTATGAGTGGCATTTCAAAAAAGCAATACCCATACTTCATGATTCGCCCTGAGAAACAGCACTGTATACTGAAGACTCAAGATTTGGAAGACCTGGATTCTAACTGGGTTTTCAGCATCAAGATGTACTTCTAAGAATGACATCTTTTGCCAGGATATCTCAAATAAGCCAACTTGGCATTTTTTATTTTTTCCATCATGCATCAGCTAAATTGCATGGGAATAAATCTGTTAGCCTGGAAATTTGAAAGGATGAGCCTCACAGATTTTGAAATCCCCTAAAATTAAGGGAGGGAAAAATCATTATCAAGAATATTTTTGTTCAAATACCTTGAAAGTGTGACTCAAAAACCAACTCCCAAGAACTGGAATTCACACTGAGTACCTGAAATTGGTATTTCAGCAGGCCTAGATTACTTCATTATATTTTCCCTGTTACTCACTAATTAGTAAAGGCAAAGAAGAAAAATCATTTTTGCTTTGTTGCAGTAGCACCACACGTTTAAAGTTTACGTTCTGAGATCTACAGAAGTTCTTTTACAAGATAAAATTAAAGAGATAATTCATTAGTATATGTTTGGCTGTTTAACGCTTGCCAGTCTCTTTGTTTTCCTGTCTTCATAACTGCTTAAAATAAAGCATAATAATCAGTTCTTAAGATAAGGTGATGCATGCATCAGTGATTTAATTTAGGTCAGACAAAAGATCATTGTTGCAAGTCTTAATTTTCTCAGTCTTACAGATCTTGAGAACTTAGAGTGTTAAAAAAAGTCATAAAGAACTGTATTGATGATCCATGAGTGCAAGTACAGAAAATAGAAGCTGCAAACACATTGTAAAACGTTTTGCCATTACTGCTTGCAACTCAGTCCCTCTATTTTCCTCCTGATTTTGTCACTTCTGTGCCTATGCAGTGTACACATACACAAAAACAAATTGCCGTTCGGTTGTGGCTTTGTCTATAATGGAAACAAATTGGATTTCTCTCACACTAGCAAGCTGCTGACAACAAAGCCTTCAGTCAGAGACAGGACTGTTTCTGAAACAAATATATTGATCTAAATGTAGGCACCAAAGTAAGTTAGAAAAAATCATTCATCCATGAAATAATGCTCCAGACATACACTAACAACTACCTTAAAGAAATAGAAATACAGAAAGAAACTTTCTGTATTTTAATAACATACAAGTTCTTAAAAGTCTCATTAAGTCTCATGGAGCTTGAAGACAGTCACTACTAATCATTTTATCATATTTAGTGATTACATAGAGAATAAGATAGTGAGAAAATGGACCAATCTTAGTGTCATTTAAAACTCAAGCATTCTTATCTGTTTCAAGGGAGATGGTGAAGATAAAATGATGTTCTTTAGAAACCATTTTAAGGTCAAATCATTCTGGCCAAATTAGTCCCAAGAGTAACTGTTCATTTCACTGGAAGCATACTAGAATTGGATTTGTCCTATAGGGTCCAATGAAGCAAATAGTATTTCAACCTGACTTAAGAGGGCATTATGGAAAGCTGTAGACTATTTATACACAGAGTGGAGAGCGTACCAATTACATGGAGCTAATTTATTGTTATATCAGGTTTTGTGAGTTGTTTTGGTTTGGTTTGAGTTTTTGTTCATTCCTTTTTCCCCAGAGTCCTCAGAAAATCAATTACAGCCTTGGAAAAATAAAAGCACAAAACTCTCATGTGAAACAAGCCTGGAGAAGGTTATTCTTCTAAAACTGCTAGGCCATATCCTGTTGGTTTTCATACAGCCTTAAGTCACAAATCATTCTGCTGAGCCTTTAAGAAATTCCTTGGCTTTAAGGAATTTAAACAGAACACTACTAGAATGATACATATCTTATAAACCCAATCTACAATGTTTCATAAAAATAAATTATAAAATAAAATATAAATAAATTAAAAAATAAAATATAAAATTTCCTGTTACTCTCAACCCAATGTCTTCGCCCCACCAAGTTTCTATGAATATATTTTATTATTGCTCTAAGGTAATATTGGAAAAAATCATTAACATGTGGCTTGTTGTGTCATAGCATGTGTGATGCATGAATAGAGACATTTTCAGAAAAGATTATTATATTTCTGTTTGCCACTGGTTAATTTGAATTTATTGAGAAGTTGTGCAGTTACTATAGACTGCGATGAGAAGCCAAGGTGAAATGTGGTCAGTGTTCCTCACTAGTTACAGGAAATGCCTTCTCTTTAAAATCAGAATTGGTTCAGTACATGTGTAACTGCTTAGAGGCTTGGAAGCCCATCTATATGGCATGCTTTTCTTAAACATTCTCCAAGGTGCAACTCATATATCCATATTTTAAAAATCAAGCTTCTGCTCTATGATAGTGAGAAAACTTCTTCTGCTTCTTACCTGTAAGATTTTTATCTTGAATAGTTAAAATGCTAAAGGCAAGCATGTATGGTGGATATAACCAGCATAATCAGGGAACTTCATTTCTCAGCCTTAAGCAGGTTTTAAAGGTAAGGATTTTTACTTCTTAATTCACTTACTCAATTCCAAATGAATTCAAAAGGGCAGAGTTAATACCCATAACCTGAAAGACAGGTATATCTTGACATCCATACAAATGTACTCTGTGACAAAACTGGATTTCATGAACTAAGCCCCCCAAGAAAGAAAAAAACAAATAAACCCCAAATATTTGATTTCTGTCTGACAGTTACTACATGAAGAAATCGAAAGAAACCTTCTCCAAAATTGATTCGAAGTGCTAATCAGCTAGGCATTACTAAATGACATTATTAAAGACACATCCTGGAGATAACCACTGACATAACTGAAAGTGATCAAACAGAAGATATCTTGCTGACATGAAGAGGTAAAAGTATTTGTCAAGATGGTAAGCTCTGGTGGCTTGAACAGGTCTATAGGAACTAGGTATGCATATGCTCCAGTTTTAGGTCTAATACAAAGGTAGCAAGGTAGGCAGCTTCTTTTGTCTAATGCCTCTGTTTCCTCCATCATAAAATGGACAGCTTATTTATCTGCTTCATTCAGAAATTTACGAGTGCAATGCACTTCAAAGTAGTCAGTCTTTATGCATGCACTAAAGAGGCAAAGGGAAATTTTCATGATATCCAGAACTGCCTGAAATTAAGAAGACAGAAAGAGCCACAGTCTGTCTTTATCTAATCATGAGAATAGAAAGCATTCACATCTGTGGCTAAACAGTGAGATCCATGCACACTTGGCATCAGTTGCAAGAGGCATCAAGGATCAGGTTTATGAAAACATGATGCTGAGATGTAAAAAACTAGAAAAAGTAAACTTAAGAGAAATAATTGTCACCATAAAAGAGAATAAATTGCATTTATTTTCCTTACTTTCCCTTAATATTTTTTAAAATTTTCTTGAATACTGTTGGACAACCATGTGAACTGGGAGGACCTCAAGCCAAGCAGCATGTTTTGACATATGTTGAGTGACTAGAGACTTATTTGTTATATTTCTCCATGCACCTAGGCAACAGATACTGTGCATTTCATTGGCACACTCCCCCTGTACATTATGCCAAGCAGACTTACGGCGCTCTGTATCGTAAGTTTTCTACAGTAGGCGCTTTTTAGCACACCTACCATGGGGACCATATGGTCTATTGCATCAGCTTTAGTGGGTTCCAATTTTTACCTACCAGGACAAAACTTTTCCTGCTATATTTCCACAAGTAATCACCTGAAACATAACAAGGTACAGTTAAGTACTGACGCAAATCACCCAGTGGGCAAGCAGAAGGGAAATGTCTCATCTCCTGGCCTTATTTTGAAGAGCAGGAAAACTAATACCAGCTGTTAATTTTATAATGTATTTATTTGCTTATAAATATTTGCTTATTAAATTATTTTAAATATGTATACCTGTTATATAAAATATATTAGAGTTATATAAAAATCAGTGCCAGATTTACCTTCAGCCAAGCTTTAAAAAACTGACTTGACTTTAGTTTTGGGACTATTACCATATTATGCTGTCACCAGCATTTTTTTCCCCTTTGTTCTTTATTATTTCTTCCCTATTTAAAGGTGTTTTCAAAAGGAATAAGAGAATTATCCTGCAAAATAAGCCATCATAGGAAAGTCTGGCTTGACTTTTGAAATGATATGGAACATCAGTATTTCTCCCTGAATTTCCTTTTCATATTTATGTATATTTTTAGCAGTTACAGACATGGTCTCTCCCTTCTGACAACAATTCAGCTAGGAACAGCACAGGTGTTAAAAACAGTTCATAAAATACTTTTGTGAACAGTTAAATCCAGATACTGTTGGCTGAGTCATGTTCTCAGATGATAATTTCCTTGGATGAAAGACACCATCATTTAATTTGATCTGTAACAATCTTCTGGTTTAAATAATATGCAAGAATTACTTTAAAAGTTTTAACAAAAGCATCACTTCCCTTTTCTAAACAAATCCATTTATACTAGTTCCAACAAAACATATCTATCAATAACAAGGTGGTATATCTCTCCCTATAGAAAGGGGCATCCTGCTGTGACACTATCTTGTTTGCCTTTCATTGCTGAGAATATTGATCTCAATGAAGTTCCTGCTGGGATAAAGATTTATAGTTTCTCAGATTTTGGAAACAATTAAGCAGCTGCACTATTTTTCAGTAAAAGGAAACCCAGAACATTTTGCAAAATGCAAAACAAAGCTCCATACTCAATTCCTGGTTCTAACTTGAGGAACTAGAGCAGCCTGAACAGAGAATAAGCCCTTTCCTAGATCCAGGTATTTCACAGAGTCCTAACCGCCTGGCATTTTAATAGTTAAATAGTAGGACAAACAGAGACAAGACCGGAACAAAAGAAATCTCTTACCTCCTTGGAACGTACACTTGGAAAGAAATTTTCCTGTTTGAAAGGGAAACCTTGACCCACACTTGGCAAGGTCAGATGAGCCAGATTCAAAGACACGTTATTGCTGCCTTACTGAATTTATTAGAATGTGGAATAGAGTGGGACTGGAGATGGCTTCTGTAAGTGCTCAGAGGTAGGAGAGAGAGATCTTCTGTTCCCTTGAGAGGCTCAGAAGTAACTGTTGGGCTGAGTATGAAGTTCAGGATACTTTGCAAGTGTTCCCCTTGTTTATGAAGTGGTAAGTGTGGTCTAGGAAGGAAGGAGGAGGGAGATGGAAAGTTGATATATTTAACCCCTTTTCTTGCTTTGCTTGATAGTTAACAGATCAAAGCTGCTAGGTGGAAGTCCTTGTTTGTGACCATAACCAAGGCATCCCCTGGAATTCCCTGTGCCTTCATAGACAAGCCCAAAGAATTCTCTTTACTGTTTCTTGCCTCTGGGTTCTTGGCCCGGAGCAATGACATGAAGAGGGAGGTGATGACCTAGAGTGGCTACTTAAAGCTCCACCAAAAAGACTGGCTTTGGTCTCCCAGATGTCAGAATGTCAGAGAAGTATCGGTTAACATGTGGGCTTCAGGAGGAATGTTGTGCTAAGGGGCTGGTTGGTTGGCTGGGTTGGGGTTTTTTTTATGCTATTACACTGAAGTTTTCATTCCAAAGCTTGTGGGAGGAAACAAATACCTTGGTGACTGTTAGCCTCCTCACATTAACTTGTTACTGTTTTCTCAGAGCCTAGAGGAATTTAGCTGTTAACAATAACACCCACTTAATGCTGCAATACCCAAACAAGCTCCCGCTCTCTGATATTATCTAGAGAGAACTATCTTAACAATACTGTAATTAAAAGAAAAAAGAAAAAAAGCTTTCCCTCAGAAATTGTTTTGACATCCCTGAAGGTAACAACACATAAACCAGATACCCTTTAATGCTGTGATAAGCTGAGAAAAAAACCTATTATTTGTTTTGTTTGCTTGTTTTTCCTAAATAAGAAAGCAGAGTTACAGCAGATAAACAGTATAGAGAAGAAAAACAAAGGGGGGGTGGGGGGGGGAGGAAGAAACCAGAATAGAACCATAGAATCATAGAATGTTTTGGGTTGGAAAGGACCTTAAGATAATCTAGTTCCAACCCCTCTGCCATGGGCAGGGAAGAATTTGCCCCTGCCCCAAAATACTGGAGGTTTTGTATTCTATTACAAGCTCGCTTCAGGGAAAGGAAAAAGAAAGAACTCTGGAGGAGATGTGGCTCTGGAAGATGGAGAAAGTCTGAGACATGTAGGAAGAATGGCAGCTTTTCAAAAACTGACAGCTTATCCTAAAGCCTCCTGTCACATAAACACTTTCTAATTAGTGGGTTTCTATAAAACCTCTCAAATTTCCACCAGTTTAGTTTGCTGGTTTGTAAAGTTATCCTTACTGGATACTATTCAGTTTGCATAGTTTTAGTTTCCATAGCTTTCTGACAGAAGTAATTTACTGAGCATTAACACCTTTAACAGAGAGTATGGTTGTCACAACCATTGGTCCCTAACAGCCAGGCAGTTTGAGAATCAATGGAACACAAGCAGAGGACTGGAGAGCAGAGCTCTACCTGGGTGGTTTTTTGGACATATTTTCACAGTACCATGTCAAATAGGACCATTCAGAATCATACCAGAACTGCAGCTCTTTGCATATGCATCATGGTGGATGCTTTTAATGGGCATTAAATTATCTACAAATACAGAAGCATGGCCAAACCTGTAGAACAAATATATGATTACATTTCTATTGCATTTCATTTATTCTACCAGAATCAGGATGCTGGACCATTTAATGAACCTGGCAAAATAAGGACAAAAAAATTACTGAGGCTATTAGTTTTGAAGAAATGCTATATGATATTTCTTGAAAGCTATGGCATATGAGAAAGATTTAAAGATAATTACTCATAACTGCTGCCATTTACCACAGTCTTAATTAATATGCTTGATTTGCTAGCTCAAGTAGTATTCAGGACACAAAACCCAATGAATCTGAGAAGCAAAGAATAGCATTTCCAGGATGTATTTCCTATAGTGTTAAAAAAAAAAAAAGACAGTTCTTTACTGTTCCCTACCAGCTTCTGCTTTACAACTTCAGTTATCTACAAACAGTAATTGATAAAGTTTCATAGCAATTCTGCCAAGAAAGAAAACTGCCTATTCCATTATATAGGAAAACACAGTGATCTTTGTTCCAGAATAAAACAGCAAACCCATGATTTTTAAAGAAGAAATTGCAAATGAAACTCCAAAGATGCTGTGACAGAAGGAAACTTGGCAGTTACAACTTTCACTAGGATATAATGATTAACTATTAAAAAACCAACAAACTAACAAACCAAACATTTAGAAAAAGGGGATTTGGTTGAGTTGGGTGTGGGTTTTCTCCCTTTTTTTATTTTTACACTCTATCTTCCCTGAGCATAATTAGAAAGTACCTTATCTTCTATTGTCACTTAAAGAAGGTACTTTAAGGTGAACAATGACTACAAATTTGAAGTTTATCAATTCTGCTAGATCCTACCAGATATACTTTGGAAACCTGTTATGCAAATATTGATCTATTAAGCTGCAATTCTACCACAGCTCCCTAGTGGGATGCCACAGTGCATTCATTATAGGCAATATAGGGAAGAATGTCAATCAGGGAGGTTTGTGATCTGAAAAAAACACACATATGATACAGCCTTGAATCATTAACAACAGTCTGTTGTAAGTGTTGAGGAAGAGAGGGTATTTCTGTAGCTTTTCTTCAAATTAGGAACCTACCACAGTTAATAAGTGAATCAGCTTGAATAATATCCTATCTGTATAGTCATCTTTAATCTGTGTATTTAGGTGATCAGCATCGAGTGTTGGACATTACAGTGCTGCAGGACTTCAGCATATGCTTAAGTGCTTTCCTGGAACAGGGCCTAAGTATGAGGAAATCTTTGTTAACCTTCTGATCTGTCTCGGCTGAAAGTCATCAGGCTGACCTCAGAGCATCTACTTTGTATTCTGGCAGGAGATAAAGATTGAAGCATCTGATGATAATGTTAGTCCTACTTCTGATTTTCCTGCGGTTCTGTAGGGTTGAGTCAGAATGGTGATGCTATTCCAGTGTAGAATTCGGCTGAGTCCTGTTTTACATAGAGGAAAATATTTAATGCAGAAGTACTGTGCTTAATTGGCAAGTGGTAATCCTGGTAATCCTGTTTAACAAAAGTTAAATCGCATCAAAGTAACCACAATTTTTTCTTAGGCTACAGAGAACAAGGTGACTTTATGGGCAACATTCCAGTTCCAATGCAAATGGCAGAGACAGGTGTGAGAGCTCTTAACCTAACAAATGCAGGGAAACAACCATTCACATATGATCACTCTCAAAACAACTGTTTTCTATAACATGAGCAATACTTTATGTAAATGGATGTTTACGAGCAAAAGTACAAAGCAATTCTTATTGCAAGAACTGATGTATCATTCCTGACATAAGGGAAAGAATGTTTTCTTCTTGTCTTCCTCTCTCTCACCAATTTTTTCCTTTTTCTTTATGGATTAGGGAAGAATATAATAAAAATTCTTGTTTCAAGCAAAGTATCTGAAATTAAATTCATGGTGCCACTTATTTAATTAAAGCGTATCTCACAAGGGCTTCTAGATGCGAGAGAAAAATAATAAATCACATGGATTTAATTTTATGCAAGATCTTCACTGAGCTGCAGATATATGCAATCTGGTTTCAATCAGTGAAGGAGGGGAGCTTGAGCAACCCATAAGGCTCCACTCTTACACTTTAATGAATACCCCATAGATTAGTTTGATATCCAAAAGAAGACTATCAAAATTTTATTGCTTTTATTATTTAGAAATATTCCATGACACAATGTAATGCAATATCATTTCAGAAGAACAGCTAATGCCTTGGGAAGCAGAGCAGTTATATTGCAAGCATCTTACCAAGTACTTACATAAACAAGAACTACAAGATTGTTTCTGTAAGCCTTTAAGTCAGTGAGCCTGCATTTCCTTCTGAGATATTTGCTCTGGCAGAAGGTACAGCAAAAGACCATTATAGTTCATGTACTGGGCATTTTTACCCTGTAGTTAGAACTAGATGTTGGCACTATATTGCTAAATAAAATCTTTTAAAGAAGGAAGCAAACTATGTGCAATGGGGAAAAAGATTTCTTAGAAAATTTCCTGCCAGATTACAAGAAAAGAATTCCAATTAATAATCAACTTTTACATTTTTTTTCCCCATAGGATTCTGTAACACTTCCATTATCTCTATTGGTTTTATCAGGTTTGGGTTTTTTTTGTTTGTGTGGGGTTTTTTTGTTTTGTTTTGTTTTGTTTTCCCAAGGGCTATCTGAACAACAGGTTTGCATTATAACTATTGGTGCAGTGCTATTTTTAAGGTCTTATATCTGTGATCACTGGAGAGAATGAAAAAAACTCCTATGTATGTTATTGATATTGGGTCAGACAATGACTTCTGCACCAGTTAATCCAGTGGCATTGGTGTAAAGAAGTCTTTTAGTTATTATGTGCCTCAGTTTGCCAAGTGGGCATAGTCACAGTTAATGTAGCAGGCAATGTACCCCAGAATGGTTTCATCAGGATTGTACTCTTTTCTACTTCTGAATGGCCTAGGAGGAAATTCAGCTTCTCAAATACATTTTCTATAAAGTTTCTATAATTATTTCTTGGTCTTGTGACATGTTCACAATATTTACTGAGTTTCTATGATCTCAAAGAGACTAACTTTTGAAATCTTGCCATGTCCCTTAATTTAATAGGTAGAAACGTATTCTCAGTGAAAACACAGACATAAGAGTATACTTTCTATGACATTTTGCCTTTGTGTGTGTGCTGCAGGAAGGGAATATTATTATATTATTGGTTTGAATACTTCTGAAAACATGAAAGGGGTAATAAAACAGTCAAGTGACATCACTTCAAAAAAAAAATCAAGCTAATATTAATGAAAAATGCTTTACAGTATTCATGCTGCACTTTAATGCAGTGGAGGCCGTTAGAAACGTAACCTAAAGTGTTCCAAAGTAGTTATTAAATAAAACATATAAAGATGTGAAGCAGTCCTGGCTTTGTTTAACAAATAGGGATTAACTCCCAAAAGATCTGTATGTACTCAACTACTAAGAAAATCATCCCAAGTATCTCTTAGGTCAGAACTCCCTGTCCTCCTCCACATCAGGCTGTATAACACAGTACCTTTCTCGGGATGAGCACAATCAAAGACTTTCACTGCAAAATGCCCTTTGTGAGGCCCTGGTCTATATGAATATGGCACAGATTTTGAGCAGGATAATTTATTCTGCATTGAACTCCTCAGTGCCTTAGCTAGGCTGTTGCTAATAGTTGAGCTTCTACTGCATGACACACTGGAATCTGCAATATAGAACTATTCAGTGCACTACAAATCTTTTTATCTCCACTTCTCTGTAACGAGGAGATAGTACTCATTATTCTGTGCGCACAAAACTTGGGATTCATTCACCTGTGAGCTGTTTGTGGTTCTGGCTGTATCAGAAACTCTACTGACGTAATAGAAAAACTCATACTATGCCAAAACAATCTCTACATGCCTTTTGCTCTCACAGGCCTTATGTACCATAGGGTCAGTTAATCAGCTGACCCATTCTTGTGGCAAGAATGTTGGCACAATGTTTCTCCTGGAAACAGCTCTTATGGTAAAAGTGCACAAATATTCCCAGGGAGAAATTTGAAAAGATTGCTCAGTCTTCTTATAAAAACACAGAACCAAGTTTACCTGTTTATTCCTTTATGTAGAGACCGAGTATTATTTAAGAAGCCATAGAAATAAGACCATGTTGAATGCAAGAGAATAAAGCTTTGCAGCATAAAGCAAATTTTCAGTTCTGAAGCTTCGAGACAATACAATTGATTAAATGACTTGAAGCAGTACTACACCTTGCTGATATCTGTTTATTCTGATTTAACCACTTCTGAAATTTGTATAGATTAAACTAATTTAGAGAATAAATCTAATTCTTTTAAACCAAACTAATCCATAATAGACCACCATAATAAATGTTATCATAATAAATAATAGAAAGTCATGAGTAAGGTAACCTACCTGATTCATAAAGGCTTAAAAATAAGTTCTGTGCCATCTGATTTTCCAGTTCATCTTTGATATAATTTTTCCTGAATTACTTTACATACCAGAAACTAAATATATACTTGTAGGCAATGTGAGAGAACCTTAGTGTTTTCTGGAACAGAGACATTAATCCATTTCTACTATGCAGCTTGTGCAATAGCAGTTAATTTATAAAGATCATGGCCTTCAAGAGCAGAGACTACAGACATCATGAAAATGGGATGTGGAGTCTTTGACAGTTTGGGGCCTTACCTGTTACAAATGCAGTCTAATGCCAATCAAATGGGACCTATCAATTTAAAGTAGGTGAGAATCTGAAATATTGGACTTCTGGATCATGGATGTTCAAATGTAACAACTCTACATCCAGCTTGTTTCTGGTAATTAAACACTTGATATAAAGAACACATTGATAGCAAGAGTATTTGCGTGCCGCTTTTGGCAACAAACTTGCCAGGCCAAAATGTGTTCCCCCTTCCCCTCTCAAAAATGGATTATTAATGTGGTATTTATAATCAAATGGAGAAAGGTAAGCTCCTTTTGGACTCAATGCAGAGTTTTCTTCTCAGTACCCAAATATGCATTGGTAATTTAGCAGCATTGTCACTCAGCACTCTTACAAGTAGTGACAAATAACATCTGCAATGGAAATGGCAGGGAAAATTAGACAGAATGTAATTACTTGCATTGGAGTCTGGCCAAGACATTCAAATTAGCAACAGGACGATGAGAAAGAAAATCTTCTAACAAAATCTGAAGCCAAGTAACACCTGGAGTGCTCTTTTTGCTAGGCAGACGCAATATCAAAAGCTGGAGGATAGTAACAGCAGCCAGAAAGTTAAACAAGACTAATTCTAACACAGCTGGATGTCACTTGTAAGGATACACACAGCATATAGGCCTGAAGGATGTGGCAAACGACCCAGAGATGTTCTTCAAGTGTGAAGGAGAGGAGATCTTCTGGAGAGAGTTATTAGACCACATTGGAATGCAGCTAGTGACCACTGCTTCAGGAAGTGAAGGAAAAGAAGAGGTTAAAAAAAATTGTTATCAAGTGTGTGATAATTTGAGTAAGTTTTTCTTGTATGAGGTTTCGTGACACTTTCCAGCAGAGACAAAATAGCCACAGAAACTGCTTCTGGTTTCAGCTACTGTAACTTATTGAAATAATATTTATTTTCTGAAAATTTAGCCTGTAGATTAGCTCAGCTAACCAATGCCTAAGAAAACAGGTGCAAAAACTAAACAGAGGACCTCTGTTAAAGCATGAAGAAAACATCTGTACCTATGTTACATAAGGAGATGGGGAGCTTGATGGTATAACAGTCTGTAACCATGTTAAAGTTAAACATAATTTTATTCTAGATTCAGGCTACTATCTCTCCTTTTTCTACTCCTCCTTCATTGTAAAACAACAATAACAACCACCAAACAAAAGATGTTTCTGTTATTGCAAAACCATAAGGATAGCTAGTGAATAAAGGCATGACACTGAAGGACAGAAACAGAATCTGTTGTCCATCTCTGTTCCAGATGCTGTCTGGTTATAGGATAGCTTTAAGAATCATATTAGTGTTTACTGAATTTTCCAAGGTGGTTCTTCCCCTGCCTGAAGCTCCTTTCTGTACGATGAAGATAATGAGGCTTGTTTGCCTCCTAGAGAATGCAAAGGATAAAAATAACTGGTGTCAGTAACTGATGTGTACAAAATGTTATGTTCTCTTTAGATAACTGTTGTATGAATCAGGAAAATGAAGGTGGAAAAATAAATTCTAAACCTGGGGTTGGATGTTCTAGAAGAAAAAAGTGTGAGGCTCCTAATTGCTATTGATTTTTGCCTTCTTAATCTTTTATCTTAGACTTCCGCAATAAAACAAAGGCAGCACACAATAAAAAATACAATAAAATGAAAGATTTTAACATTTTAACTTTTAATAATATTACCCAGCAGATTCCATCATGATTCATCATTATGGCTAAGAAAATGTTCACTCTGTGATGCAGCATGGAGCTCTATTATCTGCCTCTCCATGTACCAGCACATCATTTTGTTGGAGTTATTAGCACTGGTTAAATACCAGATTGTTTAATAATAAAGGCAGAATGGCTGGTGGTAGCTTAGAGACCCCAAGTAATGTGCAACATTTCACAGGGATGGATGCTGCTGAAAGAGAGGAGACACAGCCTGTAAGAGAGGTCCCAAAATCTGAATCTGGCATTTTTTGCAGAGTGCTAGACATCTCTGCAATAACAGAGGAAAGTGGACAGAGAAAAGGAAAATGTTTTTAGGCTGCTAGAAAAGAAAACTAAAACTGCTGAACTAAGAATTGTTCAAGACAATAACCACAATTATATATTTAAAAAAACCCCTCATTTCTAATAATTTCTGTGAAATTTTTTGGATTGAAAGTTCTTGTATATATAATGCATATGCACTCCAGGTGTGTATATGTTACATGAGCTTAATTGCTTGTCTTCTGGTTTCCCACATTCAACTTTCAAATAATTTTGAAGAATAACTTTTTATTTCTCTAATCTGTAAGCAAGCAGCTATGGATCATGGTCTATCAGCTCTCAGAGAAGCAAGGAAAATGCAGTAAAGCTTTGAAGGGGCTTTGAATATCAGAAAAATCTTTGGCAATTATTAAAGGTCACAGTACTCCTAAGTTAAGGGAGCTTACAGCAGTAGAGATGATGAGAAGAACTGAACAGACTTTAAAAACAGGAGCAAAGATTAATGCTGCTCAGACATTGCAGACAGTGTGGAACATCCCACCACAACTGTAAGGAACAGTTTCTCAGGAGCATCGTTCTGATTTACATCAGGACAAGAAAAGTATTATTGTGCCATCCTGATGACACAGTCTGAGTATACCTCAAGATAGTACCCCAAATATTTCCTTGTAAAAATTACAAGGTAAATGAAGGATACAGATAACACAGCAAATTGGCTTCAAATCTTTATAGTCCATATGTTTCTAATGCCTGGTCTTATACAAAGTTGTTGCTATTCACGAGCCAATTGAACCCTTTATATCCCTGATCAAGGGCCAACAGGTGCAGCCAGGTTCCCAGTGCAAATGGGTTATAGTGGGCAAGCGTGCCATGAGGTCCAGCAAGGCAGACAGTCTTCACAAACAGGAAAGCAATAGCTGCCTGCCAGCTACCTAATTGTGGAGTTGGTGTCTGCTGGGAAGCCAGCTGCCTTTCTAGCCTTCCAGATGGAAATGAGAATGTAAAAGAAAGTAGACAATGAAGTCTACATGGAAATCAAATTAAATAAACACTATTTGAAGAACAACTGTGATCTGTTTTGACTGGCCCTCTTTTATGAAAAGCACTTCAGAGATTTTCTTTTCCGCATGTGGTAAAAATGTTGCCTATAGAAGAATGTAATGAAGCAAAACTACTAGACAGCCTCTGTTGCATTCAGAGCAGCTGTCTTAAACCTCCAAGTATGCAACCACATTTAGCAGCTATGAGTGAAAAGTTTAGAGGTTCCTTCTTAATTACTGTTGTTTGGACTTTAACATGAATCTTGTCTAAATCCTTTCAGTCTTCAAGCTGAAACAACTGCTCTTTCCTTCTCTTACTGTTTCCATTCAGATCAGTAATACCAAGGATTTCCTCCTAGTTCTAATCAATAAGAACAAGAGATAGCAGCCTTCCTAGAGTTCCAGAAGAGGAGGGTAGGTAATTTATGGCTCACACAACACTCTGATGATGCCCGAGATAAGACGAACTACCTAAGTGAACAAGCTTTTGCAAACAGAGTATTTAGCAGAGTATCAAGGGTAGCATCAGCTGACTCACTGATGTCAATACTAAGACGTTTACTTCAGTGCAGCATATTTCTCCATAATTACCTAATAAACTATTTTCAGCAGTGTCAAATAAATGTAAAATTAACACATGTCCCCTGGTTGCTAGTACAAGTTATGACCATTCAGTCACAGCTGAACATGTCTGCAGAAATCTGATAAGATCATTGCTGGATTATAAATCACTGCAACTTCAGTACTAGTAAGACCATCCAAAACATTACACAGTCCCTCCCAAACTCTGTGTTTGACAGCTGTTATCAGAAGAGTTTAGAAGGAAAAATACACGCTTCTCTAAGTGAAATCAGTGCATAAATAGGATAAGAGATAGTCCAGATAGTACCACATGGTATTTTGGATTTATATAAAAAGACACAAGTTTTATTACACAGAACAAAAGGGGAGCACAGATGCAACCTAAACAAATCAGAATATGAACAGCTAGAAATAGGAGGAATTCTCTCCCATCTGTTTCTTGAACTACAAATATTTTGCAGAAATATAAAATCAGTTTTTAGGACTTA
This sequence comes from Agapornis roseicollis, assembly GCA_002631895.1. NCBI lineage: Eukaryota > Metazoa > Chordata > Aves > Psittaciformes > Psittacidae > Agapornis > Agapornis roseicollis. The sequence continues at coordinate 25,167 of NDXB01003781.1, read as the reverse complement.
CAGATATTTCCCTCCACAACAGCCCCACCAATTTTTATTGCCAGTGAGGGTATCCAAATGTATGTTTCTATACTCATGCCAGTATTCATACAAAATAGTCAACAGAGTTCAAGCAGAACAATAGTCAAGCAATGTGTATTTTATGGAAATAAAATACTTCAATGTTAACATAGCAAATTCTTAAGTAGTTAAGTGCTCAGGATGAGAGGAGAACAGTGTATTTTCTGGAATTCATAAACTTACGAAGCACAACATTGAAACAGCAAAGTGAAAGGTTTAAGAAAAGATCAGTTCCAGAAAAACATATTTTGAAAGTATCAATGACATAATGAAAAAAACCTGAGAAGATCAAGTTGATAACATTTGTCCAGCTTGATCCATCAACACTTTAGGAATCTCCTGTACACATTATCTAAACCTTCCACACTGAACTCCTTAACAGAATCACAGAATCCTAAGGGTTGGAAGGGACCTTGAAAGATCATCTAGTCCAACCCCCCTGCGAGAGCAGGGTAACCTAGAATACATCACACAGGAACTTGTCCAGGTGGGCCTTGAATATCTCCAACATAGGAGACTCTAAAACCCCCCTGGGCAACCTGTTCCAGTGCTCTGTCACTCTCACAGTAAAGAAGTTTTTCCTGATGTTCACATGGAACCTCCTATGCTCCAGTTATTCAGGGAAGATAGTGGAATACTGGAGTTTCCTCTGATGTATCTTTTAGAATAGCAAAAGGATATTAGGGCAGTACTATTGATAAATATGGAGTACTACGGTTTTATATCCCTACTTAACTCTTAAGGAAGTATTTTCATAAAATCCTAGTTAGATAGCATTTGCCTTCCAAAACACAATGTGGAAATAGATTCAAAAACCATTCTAGTATTTGAGTCCCTCATACTACTGTCCATGGATTTCCTTACTGTCATAAACAAGTACATAAAGTACCATTTGTCATTAGTGCAATGGTAGATACTGCTTTTACATTTTCTGGTGATGTAGAAATTTATCAGCCCAGGGAAACTGAAATGAACTTTGCAGAATCATGCATTAAAGCTTGGTTTCTTTCATAACATACATGGTTGCAGGAATAAGTGCAGATTCCTCAAATTATGCCATAGTTAGATTAAAATGAACAAACCAAGTCTTTAAAAAATAAGATTTCCTGCTCCTTTGCTATTCCTGACTTGCATGTCCTTTCCATTGACAGAGATTTCTGTCAGTAAAATGAGTTCTGATCCAGGTTCAAAACTGATGGAAACTAATTTGAATGGGGGTCATAGTTGGTGTGAATTAGTGGAGCCCAGCTGCCCTTATTCTAATTTGATAGCTTCTACCACTACAGATTTGCATTGAGAAATTAAACTCTTCAAGTCCAATTCCAAATACTTTTATATCCTCTCCAATGATAGAGACCATGAGTGCATGTTCTCTGACCTTTCAAATTTAATTATTAGTGAGAAAAATACTCAATTAAACAAATCAGTCCCTATTGCTACCTTTGCTCTTTTCTGCAACTGCTTTACTTTTCCCATACTTTGTGTTTCAGAATTTATTTTACTCTGTTACTACAATCGTATTTAAATAGTTGATTTTAACATTAGTTTAGTTTTTATTGCAAGTTAATCTAAGTTTTCCTTTTGATTGTCTTGGAGGTAGCTAAATCCCCTAAAGTATCAGGCATGCAGCTATAAGCTTATCCTTTGTTCATAAGCAGAAATCCAACCTTACAAGTTTGTACAAACATCATCCCAAAGCCAAGCACATAAGTAAAACAAGCCAACAAATGTTTGACAGAGGACTCTCTAAACAAATACAAAATTTGCTTAGAGTAGCAATAGACTAAAAGAAAAGGAATAGCTATATTTTTAAGGATGCTCACTCAAGGTATTCTTGTGGTTAAATTGATTGGTAGGATGACAAATCTCTTCCACAGCCGAGGCTGTGTCATTCACGAGTAGATTCCAAGCCCAAATCCCCTGAGATTCTTAGAGCTTAAAATTTCCACAAATGTCTCCTGGAAGGTGTTTAGAGCTATCAGTCTACGCTGCAAAAATCAGCCTCCTCTCTTGCAAACACACATGCAGCTGGCAGCTGTCCCTGGACCACATAAGAGGTTTACGTTTGCTTTTCCTTCTTACCCCCTCTGTGGTTACTCAGAACAATTTGTATTTCCTTTTAGCCTTGTGGGAGTTCCTTTATTTCTACCCCATCAAACTGGTATTCACCAGGAAACCATTTTTTTGGCATCTAACACCTACACAGCATCCTTTCTGTTTTTATCATATCTATGACCTTAGAACGTCTCCTGTAGTTTTTCCGCCTGACACTGATATAGCTATATGCCAGATATCTCCAGGTATAACAGATGGCAGAGGAGCTGTCTGTGTTTTCAGTTCAGAGTCAATCTTTTCAACAGGTTATGACTATTATGCCACTATCCTTCTTTAAGCTTTTTTTTGCTCCCTGAAAAAAAACCCAAACCGAAACCCAAATCAACCTAATCCAAACAAAAGCCAACCAACCATCATCTTACATTCTGCAGTAGGCATGAGCAACTGGACCAAGGAAGATGCTTGGGATGGTGCAGGGTTAAATAACGGTTTTGAGCAGTGGGTATACGTGAAGCATTTCATAGTACTAGGCTAGGGAAAAATCTATTTTTTAAACATCTTTTTAAAAGTATGACAATGTCTGTTCATCATAATTTCTGGCCTTAAAAACCTCCTGTCATTTCAGAGTATGGGAGAAAAGGGAGAGGCAGAAATCCAACTTCTATTTAGCATCTTTATTGCTTTTTAATGATCTCTTCAATGTCTTAAAAGATCATTTAATATCTTCTGTCGTTGTTTTTCAGTCCCACACAATCCTAAGCATTACTGTCTGTTTTCACAGCTCTTGGCTTTCTAGCATTGCAAGGCATTAGCATGCTTCTACTGTCTAAACTGGCTAGGATAATAGTTATATCCATCACTGTAGATTCAGTGACAATTCACTGTACTGATCCTAAACATCCACAATGCAGTTCATTACTTGCAAGTCTATAAAGTCTGTTTGTCTACTGCTTAGTGTCAATGTGCCCCATTCCATCTACTTTCAAGCCATTATGCCATACTTAGAACACCAAACGCTGCACACTCCAGCTCAGTCACATCAATGCCTGTGAAAAGCCACTACTTCTCATTTAGGCCCTTAATTACAACCATCTATGTTTTTTTGTTTTTTTTTTAAGGAAAAGAAAAAGTTTTAGTGTCTGGTAAATCTACATTTTTTTAGTGGAATTGAAGAAATAAAACTTCTTGTTATTTATATTTTCTGTCAAAATGTGGGCCATCTTCTCAGTACACTTCCTCTCTAACTTGTTTCTCAGGTTCTCACTAGAATTTTCTCCATTTTCTCCACCATTCACTTTAAATATTTTATATCTTCATTAAATGAATCCATTCCCACTTTCAAATGTCTCTCTTCATTAACATCTGATTTATTGGTATTTAATTTGGCTAGAAGCACCCTGAATGCAGCTTCACATTAACCTATATCTCTTATAAATTCATTTGAAATTAAGATCTATGCACATGCCCTCTTTGTTTGTTTTTACTTCACACATTTTATGACAAGCACACTGGAAAGCTATCAATATTTTGTTTTCTTTCCAAGAATTCCTAATGTCTACTTAGATGTTTATAACTATGTTCTTCAAATTCAGGCAAAGTAAAAACCAGCTCATTAAAACTCACACTTCATTCCAGAATTTATATCCTCTAAAACACAGAAAGCATACATTACCATTAGAAAAGCAGGCAATGTGAAGATTTGGCAAAGGTGAATTACAAGTGAACTATGTAAATGAGTCATTAAGAGGTGGCACTCATTTCAGTAGCATTCAGAATACATAATTCTCTGAGTGGAGGCAGATACTTGCTTTGAGTTTAGATCCCCAGTACTGATAATCTGAAAACTGCAATATTAAACATTTCTCTGAGTTTTCTTTCAGATGCATTGTTTGTGTGCCTGACATGCAACAGTACACTACACAGTCCCAGATTGCTGAGATTAGATAGAAGCATGAATTGTTATGCTTGTTCTTCTAGTTAACCTTTTCTTTTCAAATAAGTTTTTTGTATTTGAAATTGAGAGAAAACACTGTGTGGAGATATGCTCAAATTTAAATATATGAGTGACTTTGCATTTACAGTGACACACACTTATTCAAGATAGAGCAATCTTACTGCTCAATAAACATTCTATTGCAATGTGAGTTTGTGTACTTTGTACAGTACTTCTGGTTTGAAATATGACAATTTTGCCTTCCTCTCCTTTATAAACAAAAAAAAAATAAACAAAACCAGAAAAACAACAAAACACCAAAGTATTTGAAATGGATAAAATAACATTGAAAATATTCGTTTTTCAAACAGAACAGTTCAGTGTTACTTTTTCCCCAGAATGTTAATAACACAGGTGTACATAAACATCCTCACTTGCTGAATCTGGTGCAGACTCACAACCCGGGAGGACAGATCAGATATACTGAGCTTTCTGCCTTGCATTGCCTCAGAAGTCCAGCTTATGGGAGCAGAAATTGTTCCCTCCCCTTTTTCTGTGCAGACCAGTGCTTACACAAAAATTCCTGAAACTGCAGCCACTGCCTTTTTTCATTGTTTTGTTTTTAAAGTTTTAAAAAAATAAAATTGAAAAAAAAATAAATTCCTACTGCAAGGTTTTTTTGGTGTTCATTCCTCACTCCCTACATCAGGGAAAAGGCAAGGGGGCATCCAAGGGCAACAGAACTGGGATTTGGAATAAATTGTATCAGTGGGAAATGAACACTAGGAGAAAAAGTGTCCAAAGGGAGTACACAAAAAGAAATTTAGACTTAGAATCATTGGGAAATCCTTACCATCTTCTCTTGCAAGAGAAAAATTGAAGTCAAACACTAAGCACAGCTCCTGAATACAGAGGCACAGTTGAATTCCAGAGTCAGACTATGCCTCCCCAAATTAATGCACAAAAATTTATCTAAGTGGAGACGCGTTTTTCTCTTCCCTTTAAAGGTAGCAATACTGGTATATACTGAAAAGGTTGGTTTGGCCCAAACTAAAGGAAAAGCTATGTACAAAACCAAACAAGCAACAAAGTCCAAACCAAAACCCAAAGAAAGCTCAAAGCGTCTGTTGTCTTCAGTAAGAGAAAACAATAAAAACCAACACTGCCACCTCCTTCCTCCTCCCTTCCCTATAAATTTAGCACTTGGCTAAATTTATTGAGCAGTTATTTCCAGGAAGCCTTCGTCACAATCACTGACTCCCTTCCCTCCCACTTCAAGCCAGCAGAAGATTTGGGAGAAGCTTGACCTTGTAGCAGAGGACAGCACTGTTAGAAGACAAGAATGTGCAGAGCCATCAATTCTTTAGCTGGAATATTTTGCCTTTCAAGTTTTTGGATTAAAAAGTGGGAGAAGGGCTAGAGGAGAGGGTTTAAAGTGAGCCTCTGGGAAGTAATAGAGAATGGGTCAGGAAAAGCAGCAAGGTAAGCAATACGTATAGATTTTCAGGATCCTTTGTGAATCCTGAATGGGAAGATTATCAAAAAGAGCATAAAGCTGGTCTGACGAGATAACGCAGTGAGCGGTATAGGAATAAACCCTAATCTCTTAACAGAACCTTACACAAGGCATTTTTTTCACTACAGAATAGGTGTATCTGGGCATCCATAAAGTGACACATGGCACACCTCCTGATGAATGGCTGGAAGTTTAAATGGTTGGTCTCTGAGCACATGAAAAATTCTCAAGGAGGAGCAGTTTACTAAAAGCAAACTTCTTTCTAATGGTGAGATACTGACAGGCAATTCACTGTCTGTCAGAGATACCAATACAGTGTTCAGGAACTTGTAAGGAAACTTTAATCTCTTGTCATTATTCACTTTCTATCTGTGACTCTGGGGTTTTTAGTATTTTTTGACTTCTGTTTGTGTCTGGGAAACAGCAAAAGCAATAAAGGAATTTATGCACTCCATTTGCTCAGAGTAAATAACAATTAGCATCTTTACTCCCTTGAAATAGGACTTTTTTTAAAACCTAGATTGGCTTCTTGTTGTCTTGGGTTTTTATCTTCATGTTTTGCCCCATATGATGGCACTTCAGCATTTTCTGCTTGTTATGGTTTAAACCCAGTTTCTACTCCCCCCATCTCTCCACTCCTGGAGGGATGGGGAGGAGAATCAAAGGAATGTAACTCCCACGGGCTGAGATAGGAACAGTCCAGTAACTAAGGTATAACGTAACACAAATCACTATTGCTACCACCAATAATAATAATGATAAGAAAATAACAAGGGAAGAAAGTACAATACCACCCGCCGAAAACAAGCCCGACCAGGAAGTGTGAGTGCCCTTCTGGGTAACTCCCTGGTTACCTCCCCGGGCATGATGTGCTATGGTATGGAATACCTCTTTGGCTAGTTTGGGTCAGCTGTCCTGCCTCTGCTTCCTCCTGGCCTCCCCTCCTCCCTGGTAGAGCATGAGACTCAGAAAGTCCTTGGTCAGAACAAACATTACTTAGCGATAACTAAAAACACTGGTGTTATCAGCTATGTTCCCAGACTGAGAGTCAGAACATAAAACTGCATCAGCTACTAAGAAGGAGAAAAAATGACTGCTACTGCTAAACCCAGGACATTGCTAGCACTGAATTTGGAGCATGGAGGTCTTGTTTGAGAACCCCAATTAGGGTGAATAAGCATGATCTGTTACATTTTAAGTCTGAATTTTGTTCTGTAGAGAAAACTATGGACTAAAAAGTGCCAGAACTATTCAGCTTGCTATAAAATAACTGCAAAATCACCAGGGACTCTTGTGGACTTTTTAAACAATGTTACAGAACCAAAAATTTCAGGGTGCACTTACCAGAATTTTGAAGTGAGGAGATAAGTTACTGCAAGTGAAAAGACACAATCTGAAACAAATCCAGTATCTAGGCTCTACTGTAAAGGAGAACGTGTCAAAATAGATGTTCTTATGCAAAGTTAACTAAGCAAGAAAGCTTTTATGGTTCACAGTAACCTTTTTATGAGAAATGAAACCACAGTTTTTTCTCTAAGAACATAAGGAGTACCCTCTTGAATAAGACATTACTCAGTCAAGCCTTGTTTTCTGCTCGGTGTGGTGGCATACAAGACACTGTTGAGAGAACAAATAAGCTTTGCCTTTTTGTACAGTCCACTGGCCTTGTTCCCTTGCATCCACACCTGCTGCATTAGCAGTTCTGGAGCATACATCACTGCTAGTTCCCTTTAATGAGAAATCCCTAATTCACTTCTTTAACAGATGGGAGGCATTAAAGAGAAAATCCAGCTAGTTTTTTCTCAGAAAACCTCTGTCCCAGCTCTTTGATATTTCCAGACATAATATAATGGAAACTGTTCCCCTGACTAGTTACAGCAACAGAATTTGCTATTTTTCAGCTGAGGTCTGAGACTTACATTGGACAGTGGAATTAGCCTTGTTATGTAATAATGTTTACACGTGTCTATCAAACTCCTCTTTGGTTGGCCCCGGCACAGAAGAATGCCTTGTATGTTCATATGTACTCCTCAAGCACCTATTACATTTACCAGCCGATGATATTAGCATGTTCCGATACCACTTATGGCTTATACCAATCTAGGCACCAAAAGCTAAGGAGTAAATAAGAACAGGCACACTAACATAAAATGTCCCTTTAGTGCAGCATGTTGTCTCAAACAGTAGCAGCAGTAGAACAGTGACGTTAGGACAATCAAGAGAGTCCTCTCCTATAGCTTTTAGCTATTTTCAGAACCTTCTCTGCCCGTCCCTTCACCTAGCATCCCTGATTTCTCTTGAATGCTTGTAAACCTCCCAGTCCTTTCTTTTCCAGACTAAGCATTGTATGTTACTGGACTCCTCTAATACAGAAGCCTGAAAAGACATATTCCATTCAACTGCAGCCTTCAGCAACTGCTACATGGACCAGTATGTGAAGTAACTCAGACACTCCCATTTTGTCTGTTTGCAAAGGGAAGTCAGAATCACAACTAGCCAGGTCTCTACTCCTAAGCTACTGAAAGCAACAAAATGAAACAATAACTTTAACCACACAGAAAAAGCTAAGGTGCTGGGTTTTTCTTTTAAGCTCAGAAATCCCCTTTCTGGTGTCTTGGGAAGGAAGAAAAATGAGAGAAAGCCTTCATAAAGCTGGTTTTGTTTAACAAAAGGAGATAAATATTGATATTTTTTTCTTATAGAGTGAGCATGCAGTGACCTTAAAAACCTGATGACATTTCCCCTTGGACTATGGGCTTAAACTCCTTTAAGAGTTCCATCTCTACCACTGGGAACTATAAACCACTTACTTCATATGTGAAACTTCTTACAAGACCCCCTAATACTTCACAATCTTTTCCCCCCTCATTTATTGTACAGAAATATAATCTCTACTGGGACTTTGAGAGAAAGTTAAAGACACTTATTGCTAATCCACTGTTTTAATTACCTGCACAGAAACATCACACTCTTGAATTTACTTGATTTGAACAAGAAAATCAGATGCACGCATTATTTAAGACTTTGCTTCTTTCCTCTCTTACAATGAAAGTTCATTTTAAGCTATGAAGCTGCTCTAGCCGGCTCCTCTCATGCTGAGAGAAAAGCATGTTTCATCCATTACTTTCTCTACAAACCTCCTAAGGAGATAATGAGGCATTTCAATTGATTGCAATTTATTAATCAGACAGTTGGCTATACCTTTTTCAAAAAAAAAAACAACCAAAAAAACTAATGTTTCAGTTGGAGAAAAAGAGAGAATTTCCAGCCAGATTTCCTTAAGCGTTACTGGCTCTAAATCATTTTTGTTTTATCCATTACATCTTGTCCAAGATTTTGAACGGATCATAGAAAAGTGCTCAGGTACATTGTTAAGGCACATAGAACATTCATTCCATTGAAGAAAGCAGACAGCGTTGCATCCCATCCATACTTTACCACTGATTTTTCTGGCTCACTGATCTTCTGTAGCCTTCACTGCCCATTTGTATTGATTATAACTGTTTATGATTGATTAAAAAATAAAAGATAGTGTCTCAGAATTCATGCCTTACCATTATTTCAGTCACCTGCAGCAAGTTTAAGTATAATGTTCCAGTTGTTGCCCAGATAAATATTTTGGTGGCATTCAGCATCACTCAGCCATACAAAATTTCCTAAGAGAAATGCACATTTGGAAACAAACACATGGAAACATTGTTTACCAATGCTTTAATTTATCACTATGGTAGAATTGTTGAAGAGTTTCATGACATGTTTAAGGATACTATGGGGACACACTGCACTGACAAAATATCTGTGACATTCCTGACAAAATTCCAAAATCATATGGTGATTCTGATCTCTCAAGCCAGAACCAATAGAACTAAAGCATGAGCTCTTAACAACTTGATTCAACAAAGCTCTACAGCTATACTATAGCTAGAGAAATCAGGATCCCTCACTTTCAGAGTGCTCGGACTTACTGCCTGACATTTTGTAATGTGCACAGAGCTATTGCAATAAAAGCAGAGGAAATTTTCCCCAACCATTGAAAGCTAATTGTAATAATTTTCTAGAAATACACAATGCAAGGGAATTTAAAGAGGCTTTTCCAAAACAGCGTCTTCAACACTTCTAACACTTGAGGTTTTTATTTTCTGTGGCTTTTTATTAGCCACATTAGATCTTTTCCAAAAGTTTGCAAACACACTAAACATCACACAGCTGCCTTAAGTGTCCTGCCATTTTATGACCTGACTCAATATCTAGTGTCAAACCAAGCTGACCAAAACCACTACCCTCTCTCTCCCTATTATATCTTAAACAGAGTTTGGGTATGAGATGTAGTGAATCACTCATCCTGAAACACAGTACAGGTTTTAAAGCATAGCAAGAGATTCAACAAGAACACTGTGCTAGGCTTGGGAGGTTTTGGAACAGGTAGGCTGAAAGTTTCAAGTATCATTTGTCTCAAGTTGCATTTTTCCCCCCTTTTATTGCAAGGTATACAAACCAGCCATTGTTTCTGAAGTTTAGAGGTGCTTTCAAGCTGGCAGTATCAGACTTTACTCAGTCTGGTTTCATTTGACAGGTAGATGCTGTTTAGCCTGGAGAAGAGAAGGCTGCATGGAGACCTCATAGCAGCCTTCTAGTATAACTGAAGGGGGCCTATAGGGATGCTGGGGAGGGACTCTTCATTAGGGATTGTAGTGATAGGACAAGGGGTAACGGGTTCAAACTTAAACAGGAGAGGTTTAGATTGGATATAAGAAAGAAATTCTTTCCTGTGAGTGTGGTGAGGCACTGGAACGGGTTGCCCAGGGAGGTTGTGAATGCTCCATCCCTGGCAGTGCTCAAGGCCAGGTTGGATGAAGCCTTGGGTGGCACAGTTTAGTGTGGGGTGTCCCTGCTTATGGCAGGGGGTTGGAACTGGAGGATCTTAAGGTTCTTTCCAACCCGAACTGTTCTATGATTCTATGATTTCCAGTCCAGCAAAAGGAGAATAAAAAAAACAACCCCAAATGCTCTGTCTGTTCCTGAACCACCCCCAACTACAGCAACATTTGTTCCACTTCAGTGTCTCTCAGATGAAGAAAATACTTTATGAGAATATATTACAGTCTTGACCCGATTCTGTTCTTTGCACATCTTTTTCATTGAGACACTTCTCAAACAGTGTAATAAAACAGCTCCTCCTTCTCATCTGCCATCTCAGGAAAAAACATCTCACAAACAAAACCCAACAAAAACCCACACACAAAATCCCCCAAGCAACAGCAACAACAAAACCACACAAAACCTAACAAATAATAAAACACTCCAAATATTCTGAATGGACCAACTTATTCTGGTAATTTTAAATGAAGATCTGTCTGGACTGTGTTGTAAGATAGGATTCCTCTAGCTGACAAGTCCAAAAGAAGTAGATCTACCCTACCTCAGAAAGGTCAGCACTACACCTGCAGTTCAGCTGTCTAGCAGAAGATGCAATGTGAATTTTGATCTTGCCTTATCTTCCTCCCCTTTTATTCCTACTATAGTATGTTGAAAATGGCTACTTTAGCTTTGTTTTTTAGAAAATTTTGAGCCATTAACATGGTTCACTTGGATTCTTTCACCTGAAAATATATGAACATCTGCCACACCACTGCAATCAACTTGCATTTACTTATATAATAGGCTGATTCTAAAAATTATTTGCAGAGCTAGAACAAAGTAAGAACATTTCATTCTACTAAACCAAACAAGAAGTACCTGTGTTAACCAGCATTTTTGATGCAGGTTACCCAAATCAATTTTGTGGAGATCCGTTAAATACTTGTCTCAACAAGGATGTACAATCCCATGTATGCTTCTTAAGGGAAATTATACGTTTACTTTAGTGCGGCCCTTAATATTAGTTTTCAGCTTTGAGGAGGAGTCTCTGCAAATCAGAATCTTTCTTCAGAAAGTTTTCAAGCATTGGATATTGTTGAATGGAGCAGGGAAATTAATGGAAAGCCACCAAGTTCACTTTGACCACAGGACTATAACCTTGTGTTCCACCAGATATTGTTTACTTTCAACAAGAAACTTTGCAATCTGTCTGAATTTATTATAAGGTATTAGTTGCTATTTCAGTAATCCTTTTCATTAGTCCTTTTCATTTTATAAGTGCATACCTGCATGCACCATTCATCAGCATTTCAAACTGGTGATAGCTGCCACATATACAATTACAGTTTTCTTCTACATATCTTCAAAAGTCATCAGTGCAAACAAAGAGTAATGCAGCAGATTATGACAGGATCAGGTTATGCTGATTAGAATCACTATTCAGTGATGAAGAGCTTCCACTGAAGTCTTTGCACAGAACCACAAGAAATTGTTTTATAAACAACATATATGCTTTTTCGCCCCCTCCTAGTCACTATCTCTAAACATAGAAATCCTGGTAAAAAAACCCAAACATTTTAACACACTAGAACATAATCAGCAACTGGTCATTTGAGCTTATGTTGGGGAACCATCAACATCCTTACAAGAAGTGAGCATTTTCTCTTAATCACAGTATGCAGCAGCTGACTGGCAAATAGACGTCATTGCTTACTCTGCTAAGTAGAAACCACTGAGCAGTTTTATTTTTGTGGAATATCTCAGCCTAAGGAGATGCACACATTTGTGACAAAGCAGATAGAGAAGCACAATAAGGTGGAGCTTACTTAATGGTCACTGTATTAATTTTCATATTGTTTTGCTTATTTCATGGAAAGATGCATGCAAATGTGAAATGATCATGTAAAAATGTTCTCAGATGAAGCACAGTGTCAAGAAGATTGCCTTTCTCTTACACTATTGCTTGTCACAGTATGGGGTGGATTTCAAAGATCTAAGCAATAATCCCATCCTGAAAATCGAAAACATTTCTTTAATTTGGGAGAAGATGCCAATAAGACCTTATTTACATGGGAAACACTGATGAATTTTGCAGCTTCTAGAAAAACAATGCTATCAGAAGGGTACTGGCAGCAATTGAAGTGCTAACGCTGCCTGCCTGCCAGTATCTTTACCATGAAAAGTTAAGACAAGTCACTAATTTAGATGCAGGAGCCTAGCCCCAGGGGAGTAGTGCCAGGAGTAGCAATTACCTTGCAAAAGTGGAAAAAAAGTACTTAGAGTCAGCACTGGTGAGGTGCCTATGCCTGGAATACATTATGCAGAATCCACAAGCCCAAACTGATTAATACTGCTTGTTCAGTTAATGCAAGGAAGTAACAATCTTTGAAAAAATATATGTCTCAGCCTGACAAACATAAGCCATTTTAGAGTATAATTTCCCTCTTTCTACTAGCATCACAGATATGCAGTATTTCATAAGCAGCTGTGATCCAAGGTCTTCCTCTCATACACATTAAAATAACAAAATACTACGATTCTCTCCTTAATTGTACAAGTAAGTGATTCTAGTCCTGCTCCCATGGTCTTGGAAATAAGTTTACATCCTTCTTGCAAGGAATTTTTTGTTTAGCATTTGTAAGCTCATTAGACCTGCTTTTGTTTTACACATAGCACAGTGGAAATTAAGTGTATGGCTGGCTCTCTTATGGATTACCACAATGCAGAATGTGTTTAAAGACAACAATTCTTTACAGTTTAGCAGCTCACATAAGATTCCCCAAATCATCTTTAGTAGCTAAACTAAGATGATTTACTCCAAAACATAATGTTAAATAAAAAAAACCCTCAGTTTTAAAATATGCATCCCTCATATTTCAAAATCGAATCAAAAGAGTAAAGGTGAAAGCAAGGAGAATATGCAACTGAGAATCTGAATGACAGTCATCAGCATAATGAGAAGAAATTGTTGCCATGTCCATGCTAGATTTTATCTGCTCCCCTTCCTGGTCTCTCACAGCAAATGACAGTAATTACTGCATAATATAGCTTTTGGGCACAGGATAAAAAAGCAGGGAAAAAAAAGAAAGATTAGAAGCTTAAATCTAGCAAACCATTCAATCCCTTTGCTAGACTTCTGGTATTAATAGGACCAGGTTCATTCAACTGGTTTAATTATCAGGAACTTGAAATCGAGGTGTTGTGCTGACAGTGAAATATATTCATTCTATGAGGAATCTGCAACAGTTCACCTCATGAAAACCTCATAGGCGTAACCTCCTGGCAGAATTTGGCTCTCTAGTTAATGACATTAGATTGTGCATGAAAGAAAAAGGTTTAATGAGGTCTGATTTTTCTTCTTACTAGGGAAAAAAAAAGTGGATCTCACCTCCTTTGTGCCTACATGGAACAAACAACACTGATCCTGGTGAGCAAAATCAACTTGTGGCAGATTCCTTTGATGTCAGCATACATCTATGCCACTCTAAAAAGAAAAATCTTTGGTAGGAAGATGAGTCATATTTTTGTTATTCTCTATTAACATGAATAAATTATTCATCAGCATTAATCATGTGAAATTCTTTGCACTTGGCTCCCTTCAGAGCTACAAGATCAAAAACCAGCCCTTTCACTGCATCTCAGCTGGAATTTAGAAGTATCTATTTAAGAACAAAGAAAGGAACTATAGATGACTTGTAAACATACATTATCTTTGCTTGCAGTGTTGGGTTATCTGAAAGAAATGAGTTGCTTAAATCTGGATAAACATAGATTTACAGTTGAGATACTTAATGATTGAAATCTTTTTCCAAAAGTCTATCCATTGAACCTCCAAGAACAAGCAAAGGAAAGCTGGAAGATGACAGCTGGTCATGGGCAGTAGATAACCACAATTCGAAACGGATAAAGATGCTGATTCTCCCTCTTCTGCCAGTTGATGTTGGCAAAAAACCTCAGTGATTCTAGTGCACTTGGACTGCTCCATTCCATACTAGTCACTTAAGCTTCCACTGTAGTGTTTAAACAGAAATTTGGCTGCTTCTAGGCAATGAAGGTCTGTCTTCCTTTCATCGCCTTCCCTTCCCTAATTTTCTTATCTGAAATACTGTTTACATATGTCCTGGGTTTAGCAGTAGCAGTGGCTGGGTTTAAATCATGAAAAAATACCGTGGAATTCTCAGCATAACATTTGTCCATGATAGTCAAACAAATAAAGTTTCTTCATATATGAAGGCAACAAAAGTGAAAGAAACTTAGTTTGAACACAGAAGAATGCTGTAAATAGTATTTCCTAATTTACCATTGCTCTTCTGCACATTCACTGTCAGTCTTTACAGGCTGTGTGAAATCTGTTTATCTGGGAGTACTGAATTCTGACTTGTTTTAAGATGAGAAAAGGATAAAATGTTTCCTACCCTGGTAGTTCCCCAGCTCTTTCTGCTGCATAGTACTCTTATGGGTCATTAAATTTCAAGAGGCTTATTTATCACTTATAGTACAAAAGTCCGGCTTGGAAGTCTCTGTTGCATGACCATGCAGGTAAAATTTGGTGGTGGTAAAGCAGCAAGAAGAGGAGTAGTAACTGAGACTGAAACTTCATACTGAGCAACGCATGCAATTGTTAGATTGGTCCTCATTGTGCTGCCCCTTTGTATTCCTCAATCCTCTGGCAAAAGACACTAGACATTTACAGCTCTTTTTCATCTCTGTCTATGACACTCTCCAAGTACAGGGCACAGAGCACCATATTCTACTTTGCTATTAACCCAGGACAGGGTGAAAGCTGTAGCACACTTCTTCTACTTCTACTACAAAGTAGAAGTGTGCACATTTCAGTGGTAAGATCAAAGGAAGTTTGAAACCAGCTCACCAGCTTCTAACAACTTAATACTACCCATGATATACTTTCTCCAAGACTTTAACATGCAGCTAGCTGATAAGGCATACAAAAAATCTAGAGCAAGAGGGGAACTACTGCATTAACATACTGTACGCATAACGGAGGGTCTACAAGCATGGACCAAATGATCAGGACAGATGCATAACAGACAAAAGCATGCTGCATATGGAGATTCTCAAGATCTCTAGTACAGACCCAACATCATCAGACAGTACTGATACTGCTTGCTGTGGCTTCCTTGCAAACCCTGGCTTCAGGGTCTGGCAGCCTACAACAGAGCACAGATTTCAGACTGCAATCATCTGCTGAGGAATGCCCTACACTCAAATATCATAAACTGTGGTTGCTCTTATGGTTAAATTGTGCAGGCAAGAATCTGATGTATGCACTAAAACCCAAGCCATTTACTCAGAAATATCAATCATGACACAGAATTTCTATCACCCACATTTTGTAGTCAGTCTGAATCCCTGAGCAGCACTAGTGAATGGTGATCAGTCTTGGCAGAATTTCTTTTCTCCCACTAGCTTCTGAAAACAGCAAAGATTTTGGAAACAGTAGCTCTTGCAGAGTATACCTGTGCCATTTTGGTATTTCATGTCATGCCTACCTCTAAGAGGTTGTTATGTGCAGATCATACATCAGGGACTGAGCAACATACAGTTAGCTTAGTCATGCAAAACTGAAGCTCAGCAGTGCCTAAAGAATGATAACTTGTTTGTCACATCAGGACAAAAATCATGGAATGCCATACCAAATGACACAGATGGTGAACCTATTAAAATTTATTGCTTGATATCCAGCCAATTTCTTCTACCCTGGATGTAAATTGACATGATAATCAAATGCCATAAACAAAATTAGAGTGCACTATAGTACAGCATGATATATTAAAATTTCAAATCAGATACCATAATAGCTACTGCTTTATAATTTTAAAGTACAAAAAAGGTTACTTTTATTGGCACAAATTACTGAAAGTATTCACTAGGTTTCTTGAAATCAAAACAAGAAACCACACAAATATTCAAAATGCATACATCTCACAGCACAGGTTATTTAACAACAGCAGAGTCATTTGCTTTGTTTGATATCCAAACAATGAAAATTCAGACCTCCCCTGTCTAGTGTGTTATCAATGAGTAACTGATGTCGTTTGATTTGGCAAGAGCAATCAATCATTATGGAATGTCTATAACTCTCCAGCTGAATACACTGTTTACAGAGTGCTGAGCATATGTTTTAAGGAATAACAATCACAACTCCTTACCAAATTCTTCCTCCCCCATCTTCAGACACCTTTTTTTTTGCACAGAAAGAGCTGAACTTGAAATAGATTTATGATACTTCTGAGGGACATCTTCTGTCCTTTCATGATTCCCATTATATTAGTCTTTCTATGTGTAGAAGTACTACTGAAAGATGTTTAACATGTCAGTGATAAAGTTGAAGACAAAAAAATCCTTCTTTTTCTAATAATAGACCTGATTCATACATCAAACATTTCTAGGCTGGAGAAGCATTCTAGTCAACAGAATTTAGCACATACTGTATTCTGTACTATCTACTTTTGAATCTGTTCTCTATAACATTACAAAGGAACAGTTTTTAACTGCCATAAGAAGAAACAAAACTCCTTAGAATCACATATGAATCACACATCTTTATGCCAGATTTTGGTGAGACACACACACTCAGAAATACTCAAAACTAAAAATCTGCTGATGACATCTCTGTGTACCTATGGATGTAGAGAAGTGTAAGATGTAACCCAGTTGGCATTATGAAGTGTCAGACAACAGTCTCAAAACATGTAAGGGAAACCATCCTCCATCACCAAATTAGCTGCTCATTTTTTTGGCATTGTGAGCTCTCTCTGTCCTATCCAATCTACCAGGGAGCTGTTGTTGTTGCTATCATCAACTGAAACACTGGAGCAATTCTTTGCTAACCACTTTCTACTTCTGTCTCATCTATACAGCATCTGTGTACATCCTGATGCTAAACTGGGCACACTAGACAGAGGTGGAAGAGAAGAATCAATAGAAATGACAGAACAAAACATGGCAGGCAAAAAGATCGTAAGAATGCAAAAAATACCTTAACACAGATCAAAATGGCAAGCCAATGCAAAAAAATTATTATTAAATCAAGGCTTTCCCAGCCAAAAGCCACTAAGAAAAAAAAGAGATGAAATAAACTGGTATTTTGGAAATACTATCATCACCTTTTTTGCTGTTATCACCTCCTTTCTTGAACAAATAACAACAAGGAAAATGGACCCTGTCATACACTTTGGCCCAAAAGAGCATGCCCCTGCTCTTTTCTGCAAAAGGATTTCAGTTGCTGAGGAGCTGAACAAACCAAAGACAGAGCAGAGGAGGCATTTATGTTCTAATACTGTTGAAATCATATCCTTATGCTGCATAACTCTTCAACCAAGTATAGGCAGAAAAGTATCCTCAGTTGGAATAGGTTTTGTATAACCACATTGCCTGGAAGAAGACAAAAAGCCAAACCCAAAATCTGGCATCAGTGGTTTAGATGACTACATACTCTGTTCTATGATAGCTATTTAAGATAATTAGCATTACTGGCTTTACTAATGAAGCATTGCAATCTGTATTCCAAATTCAAACAGGATGCATTTCTCCTTTTTCATCCCTAACACAGAGAACATGATGCACAATAGGAAGGATTAGGCATTCAGAGATTTACAGCACAATCCTGTTTGCTTATCAAGGAAAAACAGTCCTGGAGAACTGGCTTGCATACCCTTTTATTTTTTAAGCTGCCATTTAATATTTCATCAATAATAAGGAGCTACCATTTTCTAACTGGTAACAAAACCTAAATATTTTCTCCTCACTTTTGTGTTAAGAGTACAAACAGAGTATTTAGCCACTGTTTTGTTTTATTCCAAATGAAACAGGATGTGATATAGTGCATTACTGTCCTGGCAGAACACAAAAAGAGAGGTAGAGAGATTTTTCCTTAGACAGCTTTATTCAGAAGAATCATAGAATGGTTTGGGTTGCAAGGGACCTTAAAGATCATCTAGTTCCAACCCCCTGCCATGAACAAGGACAGAAGCTATGTTAGTTCTGAAGTTCTTGATCAATACTTCTCAGATTATGTGAAAGTCAGCTATTTTTAACTGAGAAATTTGGTTCACAAGGGAAATAAAAGCTATCCCTTGTTTTCATTCCAGTCCTGTTTCTCCTACTATACTAATATGTAGTTGCACTGTCCTCATTGATAACTTTGAGGGAGAGGGATGGACAAACTTCTAGATCCAATATATGGACCCAAGATCCCTACTTCTTATTTTGTCCCCCTCTATTTCTTTAGCTCATTCCATTCTGCATCCTTAAAATTTCCTTTGAGGAGAATTGAAGGCAATTAAAGGTCTTGCATTTACTAATTAAAAAAAGACAAACCTCAGTTACTTTTAGGAAGAAAAAAAATTATTAAGAAGGGGCACATATTCTCACTTCACTGGACAATCAAGAGTGGAAGAATTTTTTTGTTTCAGAGTTAGCAAATTAAGATAAGGGTTGCGTCCAGATGTACATAACACACAGGTACCAGAAACTGTGAGACTAATTATGAACTTCTGATTCTGCTAAAATTAACAGCTCAGTTAATGACACAGTGGGGTCAAAGATTCCCCTGTATGTCAAATTGATTTAGATGTCAAGAGTGCTCGGAAGCTCTGCCAGAATTAGGTTTTCTGACACAAGAGCCTATTCCGAACAAACCTTTAACCTCTCCTTAACTGGAAGCAGAGTGTATCATCAGCATTACACATACAGAATGTTGAAAGCTACAAATGAGGAAATATATGCAGTTTATGCACCCAGACCTGAAAGTAAAGCTTAACCTTTGGTCATGCTTTTCATAGTGTTAACACACTAGAACATATACATCGTAATTAATTCATCAAAGCAGACATTTCCACTGGCACATTTTGCATGCAGAGTTTTCATGACAGAACAGAAAATACAACAGCAAACTTCTGAAGTGGCATGACTCATTCATTGTTCAAAGTTTTCCACTCCAGAGTTACCCTTAACTGAGGGACTGTGTAAGAGAGAAATAAATCCTGCTGCTAAAGCAGTATCTTTCATTTATTGTTTTCTTGGGAGGGAACAGATGATATAAAACCCCTACAAAATCAATTATCTCATTTGACCCTCAAACCTTTGGCATACTTTGAAATCACCCATTTCAAAGTATGCCAAAGCATTAGCTTACACTCTCAGGGCCAGAAACAAGACATGTTTCACACAAAATAAAAGAGGAAAAAAGTGACTCACGAGCATTGCACAAAAACACAGGAAAAAATACCCCAAGCATCAAATCTAGGTAAGAAATAGTCACTGTACCTTTGGTTTTGAGGTAACTCCTACAGTCCATAGCTTTTGCATAACCAAATATTCAAAGGATTTAAGTCTCTCTGGATGACAATTTATTAAATCTTAGGCATTCAATTTTTAAAAGACTTATGCCACCCTATTTGTTTCTTCCCTTCTCCTTCTTTTTGAATTTGGCTGGAAATCAGAAAAAGTTGGTTATTAGATCTGAGTCAGGCGAGCTGGCAGTTATACCTGGCATATTTGTATAGAGCCACTTTTCTTGGAAAATAAAATGAAGATATGCAAACACCCATAAATGATCACAGATTTCCATCTGTTTCTAACATAGCATTCAGAGGGAAATAAAACAATCCACACAGAAAGAAAAATTTCCAGAATACAGCAGTAAGAGGCATCTTTCCTTTTCATAAATAGGCTGTATGAACATAAGATTTGAGGAAAATATGTTGTGATAAAACAAGACACTGATTTGATCAAATTAGTCATAGGACAAGATAAAGTGGACTACATAAAGGAAACTGGAAATTAAGCCTTACTATCATTGTCTAAACCACCAAAAACTTCATATTTTTTTCAATGCCTCCTGTATCTTGGATCACAAACATTCTCTCTAAGAGGACTAACCATATGAACAGTCAAATGACATATATTCACTAAGAAGATAATGCCCTTTACCTGACATATTAAGCATCCTATGGAATGGAAAATACGACAGAAACCAGCAGTGGTATTCCTGCTTTCTCAGGAAAAGAAAAATGAGAAGTGTATTGCATAGAGAACATAAACTGTTGCACAGTGACCAGAGATGAGCAGTTTTCATGACATTTGAATTCTGATACTATTAGATTCACTACTATACCAAAGGCAAGCTACCAACTTTTATACACAGAGTGATAATGCCCACCTGCCTCTGGGAGCATTAAGATTAGTTTTTGTAGAGTACTGAGAAAAATTCTGCACTTCTTGTGTCACTTGTATAAGTGAAAACAGAGCCTTCTCTCTTGACTTCAGTGGAAGCAAGACAGTACTCATGGCCCTCTGTTACAGGTGATTTTGGACTAAAATTCATAGATTGCTTTTGCCCCAAAACAGTGGTACTTTTGTGAAGACGCAGACATTAGGCCTACACAAGGCTAAGGAGAATCACAGAGCTTTTCTTTTCTGCAGAGGATACATCCTTCCTTGGTGGGTGGGGGAATCACAAAGCAAGTTCATGAATCTCTGAGTCCCCTGCTGTCAAGAACCACAGAAGAAATTGGTATTACCTGATCAAATGACCTTCCAGTTCAGCTAGGTTCCACAGCACAGCACTGGGCATGTGCTCCACGCTGAGTTTTGAAAATTATCCTCACTAGAAAAATGGATCTAAGGAAGAAATTCTTTCCTGTTAGGGTGGTGAGGCACTGGAATGGGTTGCCCAGGGAGGTTGTGAGTGCTCCATCCCTGGCAGTGTTAAAGGCCAGGTTGGATGAAGCCTTGGGTGACATGGTTTAGTGTGATGAGTCCCTGCCCATGGCAGGGGGGTTGGAACTGGGTGATCTTAAGGTCCTTTCCAACCCTAACTATTCTATGATTCTATGATTTGACCACAGGAACAGTTTTGTGAACAATCTGCAATTGCAAAGGAAACTTGCTGAGAGAAAACAAAGAGTTTTAATGACACTGGGCTGAAATTACATGCTAGATCCTAATTCTAAAATAAAGATATGAAATGCAAGAACATGAAAAGCAATATCAAATTAAAACTAGAAAAATAAAACAAAAAAGGAAGGTACTGTTGCAGTGTCGAAGCAATGTTCTGAGCCATAAGAAAACCAGGCAGAAGGCAGAAAATAAAAGTAGGTGGCAGTATTTTAGCAATATAATCCTAAACTGCTCTTAACAACGTAGGGATGTAACCACGTATGATAAAGAGCAGACTTCATCTGTTATTATATTTTGAAACATAGGAAGTAGAGAAAATTGGGAGTGAAATTGAGATGAAAAGGATGGGAAAGAATCTTTTGTCTCAAAAGATTGAGATGAAAAGAGGGGAAAGTGATTTAAGATTTAGTTTTTATTTCTCATTACCCTCCTCTGATTTGGTTAGTTATAAATTAACTTCCACAAGTTGAGTCTGTTTTTCTCATGACAGTAATTAGCAAGTGATCCTTTGCTGTCCTTATCTCAACCTTTTTGTTGTATTTTTCTTCCCTAGTACAGTTGAGGTAGGGGAATGATAGAGCAAGAGCAGCTTGGTTAGTACCAGGTCAACCCACCCCAACTATCTTCCAGCTATTTCCACTTGTAGGTTAATATTTTTTTAATATAAAAATCCAATCAAAATTTTCCCCAACTATATGATTTTGAATATAACAATTCTTGTACTCCCCTCATCCATTATCAGAATCTAGGTTTCATTTCAAAGATTGACCTTACCCTGTGAAAAATAGCAGGAATTAGCTGGCAGGTAGGTTCTGGACCTCTACTGATCTCCAACTGTTCAACAGCATGGAAACCAGTCCACTGTAATGTTCTCAATACAAAGTTCCTTTTATTTTTCCATCTTCAAAACTATTTCTGCTATCTCTCCCTTCCTCTGCAATCTTTATTGCATATACACACACTCATCTATGTGCTTAGTGCTAACACATGCGCTCACCTCCCACACTTTTCTGGGCAATCCCTTCAGTATGGTCCCAACATTCAGCTCTGCCCAATAGACAATGGGATCCTCTGCTACTGTCAGCCCATGATTATTGAGATGTAGCCATCACAGCATGGACCCTGCTGTTGCCTTAAGATTTGGGTCTAAACCAGTCCCACTACTTGTCTGGCATCTCAAAGTGTGCTGAAATCTAGTTTATGAACAGCATGAAGCATTTGCAGATTTTCTTTGAAATTATTTTCCATGTATCTTTCAGATTTGTTTTATCTCCCTTTAGGGTAACAAAGAAAGTTGTATCTCTTGATTAAAAAAAAAAAATATGTAAATTTTCAAACAACATCAATGAAAACTCTTTAAACACCTCGGTCCACAAATTCTGTTTACTTATAAAATAAATTAACTACGGCATTTGCATTTTATAATTGACCAAAAGGGTCTGTTTACACTCCAGGTTGTTGCAACACATATCTCATACCTCTGGGGGTTATTCTAATGACCATCACTTTTTTAGGAGTTATAAACCAAGTTTTACTAAAGCAGTTCAGTCAGTCCAATCCGTGAAATCTATACCCTCTAGAGATGCCTCACAAATCAGCTGGAAAATGAGGTTGCAATGTTTATGATATACTTCTAATTAGAATACACCTCTCAATGAGATTAAATTGTCATTTCAGGATATGATATCAAGAGGGACTTGAGGATTTCTTCACATTAGATATAAACTCTAAGACAATTTTCTGAGAGAGGGGTGATGTGGCAGTCCTATAGAAGATTTTCTGGTTTTGCCTTTTTTTTTAGGTGCATATGGCACAATGGAGACACATTAAAAAAGCACCATTGTTTCTATGAAATACAGCAGCCTGCTTGAATGAGGAAAACCACTTGTTCTCTAATAATCACCTTAAAGAAACTGTCCCCCTCTCCCAGGGTAATCCTTACAGCCTAGTGAAAAGCTGTTCTCTGTTCTTTGCTTGGTATTGGTTAGAAGAATTCATGATCATGTGTCAAAAGCTCAGCACTTTTGAGCCATATTTCTCCAGCATTCTACTTGGAAAAAGACCATGGAAATTTTACTCCCTGCTGTTGAATTTCAAACAGACAAAAATACCAGTTCCAGCTCATTTGCACAGCCTCAGGCTTCATTGCCATCAACCACTTGTGTCAGAGCAAGCACTGAATGAATCAGTTTTCAGTCTCACTAGGTTACTGCTTGGAATATTACTCCTGAATAAAAAGAATAAAGGTTTGTTTTGGAAGATGTTAGATTCAGGTCCCACCTGAAAACAGCAGCCCAAGAAGAAACTGCAGATCAGAGCAATAAAAGACTGAGATATGTGATCACTTTATTAGGACACACTAGAGGACTAGGGAAAAAACACCACATACCTGCTTCATGTGATCATCTCCAGGCACCTTTCACTATTACTTTGGTCTGCTTTTCCAGGTAAGATTTGTACCAGGGTGACAAGTAACAGACTGCTAAAGCTCCCCTTCCAGGCAAGCTGAAAATGGTCATTGTTGTGATTCAAATGAAGACTCCCATTCTGTACATTAACCAATTGAGAGCTAACCATTATGCTCTATGTAGTGGTGAGTGATAGTAAACTAAGCATCTCCTGTAAGAGAAAATTAAAGGAGCAAAAAATATTTACTGGAGCTTTGAAGGTCAGGGCTGCATAATAAAGGATTTGTGAGTATGTGAAATTGGAAAAAACCTGGTATATTCTGAAGCTATTTTCATCCCATTAACTGAAGTAAGAAAGAATAAAACCAAATGTTTCAAAGATTGGTTTAGATCTCTGACATGCAATGAATGAACATGTCCCACACCTCCCTCCTTTTTCTTCCCTCATAACTTTCAGATATGGGCTCATTCTCTTTCTCAATGCAAGTGTAAAGCTGCTTTCCTTTTTTTGGAGCCTGGTGTCCAAGTGCAGGAAGCTGATGGGGTTTTCTGGGTTTGTGCTTTGTTTTTGTTGACAAGCAAAACAGAAAATCATATGTAATATTTCAGGATTTTTCTAACTTCTTCATTTCAGCACTCAAATAGCTTCCTGTTCATAAATAAAATAAACATCCTGATTGTTCACTTTACTACATCACTGCCCTCCTCTTTTTTAAAGGTATCTTGTGATATCAAAAGATGGTGGGCTTGCAATAGCCTTGATTTTGATCATTCTTGAGTAGATGGGAGTTCAAATTCCTCCACGAGTCCAAGAAATCATTGGCTGACTGTTTTTGAGGGTGAGATTTTCAGGGGAGATAATATCATGCAGATACTAATGATGAAAAATAGGTACAGTAAAAAAGAGAGGTATGATATACCTTATTCTATTGGAAAAATCATTCAATCTTACTTGCAACAGGAGGTGCTGGAATGTGTTACATATAACTGGACTTGTTTAGCTTCAGTGTATGGGGTTTTGTTAAGAAACAAGGGAATAAAAACTTAGCTTGTAACTGCAAACCCTGTATGACACAATATATTCTGTTTCCCTTGATCTTGGATGAGCTAAATAGTAAATACAACAAAAGGAAGATACTTTTCCCCCTCCCTCTAAAAAAAGAAAACTACACTAATACTTGGTTATCTAGTCTATGTTTAGAATATCAGATGATTATGATCCTACAATATCTTCTTAAAATACATATCTGTAGCAGTACAGCAAGGTATAAAATTCCCTGTAATTTGTTTCCTTCACAGATCTTTAAGTCAATTGCTTGTGTTTTGCTCTTACTAACAAAGAGTAATTGCCCCTCTGCTCTCATGAGAACTCACCTGGAGCATTGTGTGCAGTTCTGGTGTCCTCAACATAAAAA
>NDXB01003779.1:18696-39481 GCA_002631895.1 Agapornis roseicollis | reverse complement strand
GGGGGGTGGTGGTTGTGGTGTGTTAAACGGAACAGTATACTTTAGCAATATATTAGTCTGTAACTGCCCAATGTGGAATTTAAGGTAATCAAATGGTCCTGGGCACTGTTAGAACAAGACTATTTAATTGGAATAGTGATTTAATGTGGATTGGCAGTTCTTGTGATTTCTTCAAGCTTCTATATTTGCCCTGTTCCTTGGTCATCTTTTCTATTCCCCTATGTGAATGGTAAAGCCACTTGGTCATTTTCTGTTCCTTTCAGGGTGGAGGAAGTTGTGATCTACCTGATTCCCTGGTTGCTTCTCCCACTAGTCTTAAGTGGTCTGGGTCATTTAATTGTGCATAGTGCCTACAGCTTCTTATCAAAAGCTAGATTGGTTTGGAGGTGTAGAATTGAAGTAGTAATGAGCAGAAGGCAATGCTACATGACCACTAGCTCCCCAGTTTGACAGTGCTGGAGCATATAAATACTACAGAAAACTATGGATGAGAGGGGCAGCAGGAATCAATCCTATTTGTCCTCTCTCCTTAGCTAAGATTTGTTACACTCAAACCACTTTAACATACATTGTTAATACCAACTTGTAATTGCAACACAGGTGCTCATTGTTGGTTTTGTAGCTTCATGTAAAATTGTAAACATGAGGCTCTTTCATTTATGCTTAAGATTGCTGCTACTTTAAATCCTATAGGAGAATGAGGCATCACATTTTATCAAAAATGTGAAGTTAGGGTTTTAAGGGACTGATATGAGCCATGTTTACAAGACAATTTTTATTATTAGTAACTGCAGAGCCATGGTAAGTAACTGAAGAAGATTATAAAAGTTGTCTATTGATTAGTATTGCATCCTGGCTGAAAATGTCAGATGTCTCTGTGATGATGCATTTAACTGCATACATTTTAACAGATGTAGGCAAGTGGAAGGAGGTGAGAGAGAGTAGTTTATTCCTTCCTAGAACTCTGAGATAACTCAAGCTTCATCATAGCCTGCCCCTGCTTTTCTTACTGACGTATAAGATACATTCTGTATTTTGAAGGGTTTAGTCTTGTTAAAAACACATGCAGACATATTCAAGCAAAGAAAAAAAATCTTACTTTACTAAATTACAAGACAGGCTGGAGAACAATGAGTTAGTACTTGCTCCAACAACAGTTCAACTGATAATGTATTTAAAAGCAGGTTTGTATCAAAACTTTCTGATCACATGTGAGAAATATTAGGACACTCACTGCATTCCAAGTGGTTCTGTCTCTAGAGTATAGTGTCCTAAATTCAGGGTTAATGTTGTTGTGAGAGCAGGTATATTGTCTGGTTAACTTGAAGAATAATTTTGAATACAGTCCTTACTCAGCAGTTAAGTACTTAAGTTTCACCTGCTAGATAGGTATGTGATATCAATTTTATTTTAATCCATCTTCCCCTTTCACATCCAGGCTGATGCACCTAATCCAGGACTTATTCCAGATGCAGATGCAGTAGGTGTAACAGTTGTGTTAATTACATGTACCTATCGAGGTCAAGAATTTATTAGAGTCGGCTACTATGTAAACAATGAATATACTGAAACAGAATTGAGAGAGAACCCACCAGTAAAGCCAGATTTTTCTAAGGTAAGACATGTTTTGTTCTAGTAATACAGAAAAGGTATGCTTACAGAAAGAGGTTTTTAAGAAATGAAGCCAAATCCCAAGTGATCCCATAAAGTGCATGAAATGAGGCATCAAATAATGGAAAAGACCGGGGGAACAAACTACAGCTGACGTACAGAACATCTTGAAACCTACAACAGCTTCCACTGTCTTGAAGCCTTGGCTGGACTTGTTAGTTTGCATAAGTGATTGGGAAATATTTACTGAGAGTGTGCTTCCTTGGAGAACAAAATCAGCATTACTACCAAAGCGAACTTTTCCTGTGATCAGTCTTAAATTTCATAATGGTGATAAGTTGCCATTCTCCAGTTAGCTACGTATTATCTTGAAAATGGTGAAAGATTAAGAGAAAGTGAGTGTTTTTCTTTTTGCAGCATACATAGATATAGCATGTTTTCAAAGGAGAAGGAAGGTCAGTCATGATAATAAAATGTGACTAATGTCTAGGCATGTCCACTGCCACAGTATAAATGTCTTCCAAATCTAGGTACTGTTTTTGCTTTAAAACTTTAGTAGACAAATTAAAATTCAGTTAGTTAATATAAAGCATGGTATGATAATCTCATATAAGGAGAGGTGGTGATCCTAAATGATGACAGCCTGCTGGTGGAATTGGTACAATTATTGCAAGCACCATAAAGTCAATGTGAAATTTTTGAAGTACTGTGGTTGCAAAATCTTTGTGGGAGTAATTTGCTTTACTAAAAGCTGGCTAAAATAATAAACACTTGCACTTTACTTGCAGAGCTGTCATAAAGCCTTGAACTCACTGAACAGTTATAATATCCTCTCGAGAAAGCAGTTATTTTTCTGAGTAGGATGTTAGAGTAAATGAACAAGTGGAATGTTTCTGTAAGAATGTTTCTGATCTATGGATCGTAGCTGTAGATTCAGATTTGCATGAATTACCTTTTCTTTTTACACATACAAGGCTATGGAGAGAGTAAAAGGAAAAAAATCTATATGCATATGAACTTCATTTTGAGATGTACACATTACATAATCCATATATTTTCTTCTCTCCCAGCTTCAAAGGAATATTTTGGCATCTAATCCCAGAGTCACGAGATTCCACATTAACTGGGAGGACAACTCTGAAAAGCTGGAAGATGCAGAGAGCAGTAACCCAAATCTACAGTCACTGCTTTCTACAGATGCATTACCTTCAGCATCAAAGGGGTGGTCAACATCAGAAAATTCATTAAATGTTATGTTAGAATCTCATATGGACTGCATGTGACTAACCACCATCATTTTGGTACTGTACATGTGTTAAACTGTAAAAACAACCAGAACTATTTCCCTCAAATTCCATAAGTACATAGTTGACAAGCAATGTGAAGAACTTGTTTTAAAACATCCTGTAGAAAGTTTATATTAAAAAAAAAAAACAAACCAAAACAAACAGTATTTGAACAAATTGTGGAATATAAATACAACTATTTTTAAATAATTGCCTTTTTTCTCTAATGTGTTATTCTATGTGGTCTAAACCAAACCTGATTAAAGTATACGTGTTGTCTCCCCTCCCCCTTTACTGTGTAAGCACTGTTAAAGGCTAAAAAAAACCTGAAAGTTAAAGCATTCAAGCAAAATGAAGGAATAATGCTATATCCTCATCTCGGATACACAGATTGCCAAATATAAAGTGCTGTTTAATAGCAGCTTAAGAACAAAACTGTCATTAGATGGAGTTCAGAGAAAAAAGTATCTCATTAAAAAAAATCCAAAAATGTCCTTTTGCTGTGAAAGCAGACAGCACAGTGTAATTTTAGGTGTAAGCTTCTTCTCCTTTCAAGGCACATACTTGTTACTTAAAGTACGCAAGTTGAGATTTACCATCTGTTATCTTGGATATATCCTGCTGCTGCTTAGTCAAACTGTGGTTCATTAAGGACAGTGTTCATGTGGATTTGGGCAAGTATCTCAGGAAGGAACCCTTTTCAGCCACCTTAATACCACACACCATTTGTTGAAAGGGTTCAAGCAATTACAGGAAAATTGAAGTAGCATAACAGAATAGCACCAGTGAAAAAAAGAAAATGCTCTTCTGTAAGATTGTGTGTGACTGCATATTGGTAAATTTATTTTCAGGTATGCTTTATTCCTGTAGGTTTTTTCAGTAATAAGGAAGTTAGATGCATGCTTTCTATTTTTTTGAAACACCTGAAATTTAATGCTTTTTTGGTTTTTTTTTCCTCTACCCTTTAAGACAATCCTATGCATTGGGAAAAATCAAAATGCAAACTCTGCTGTGGCAGGCAGGACACACTCTAGATTATGTTGCCTGCCCTGAAGTTCTTGCAGAGACACCCTAGTACCTGAGGTATCCTTGATGGTAAAAAGAGCTAAGCAGTAAATTGTAAAGACTTCAGACATAAGTATGACACTAAGAATTTAGTTATTCATTCCAGTCCTCCTTAGCCTTATGCATTTACTGTGACTGTGCATTTAAAATTGTGACCTGTTATGTCAGACACAGGGATATAGTTCTGCTAGTTACTAGTAGCCACCCAAACTGAACCCTTGGATGTTTCATACCCTTAAAAAAAATAAGGTAGATTTCATGATGACTGACAATATAGCTATGAACAGAGCCCTTTCTCTTCTCTGCTTTCTCTAATAGGAATGAAGACATTCCAAGCAGTTAACACTTCTGTCTTTCCATGTCATTAGTGAAATTGTCTTCATTTCTAACATGTATATTTTTTAAATTGGAAAGGAATGACCTGATCTGAGTATACATGTACATGCACATGTTTGTTTCTTCTTTGGAAATCCAGTAGTACCTATGGTAGCTGACTGAATGAAATGCATTAATATTTGGAACCCTAGTTCTAATGTGTGCGCATATAAATCTAATTGGTTAAAGTGATGATTAACAATTCAGAAATATTAACACTCCAATAGCTGTATAACTTAACACAAAGAACTGGTCCCACAAAACAGCAGTTGCTTCACTTGAGGGCTAAAATTATGTGGACTTTTAAGAAAGATCTTTTGATTTTCAGTTACATTACAACTTTAAGGTGTAAAGTGACATTTTTGAGATTTTTCATGCACTTTATTGTTCTATTTGTAAATCTAAGATGTCTCTTAAATGTAAGCATGTAAATAACTTGGTTATCTGCCTAAAGTTTGGCAGGCTAATGAAGTGTGCCTTGAGCTAAGGCTACTGTAGTACTATTTCAAACCCTTGCACCTACCGAAGATTCAAGTGAAAACATGAAGCAAGTACAAGCTGTAACCAGAATTCATGCATCTGTAGCATGAGGTTTCCTAAAAGCATATGCCACAAAGTGATGAAAGTATACTGCTTCCATTAGTGCTATTACTGCTATTGTAGAGTCAACTACAAAATACAGTCAGCAAAACTGTCACCCAGCAAACCAATTAATCAGAAAGTGAAGATCTGTTCTGTTTAGGAGGAAAAAAATCACCTGTGCCATGAGGCTGCAGTAGCATTTGGCACCACATCACCTGTTAACACTAACCCATCCTAGATACAGTTGGCCCAGTAATTACAGGAAAAAGAATAGCCCTGCTGTGCTTGGTGAAACTGGAGAACACGTGTACCTCAGGAGAGCACCTCATGATCTTTGCAACAGAAATGGTCTGTCTTTGCTTTTTGAAAGACTGAATACCTTTCAAGTCTTACACACCTTTGTACAGATCTTAGCAGGCCATGCACAGTGTCTTCTGAATATCATATTTCCTAGCAAAATCACATTCCAAGACATGGAATTAGAGAAATCAAATTCTAGTACTTCAGGTCTGATCAGCAGGCAACATCACAGCACAGACTTAGTGGTATTACAAGATACAGTGCATATAAGGCATCCCTTTAGAGACTTGTCCCTGATGTCTTGAAAGTTTTGAAACCGGAGACGGTACACATGGCATAGAGGCAGCTGGTGCAGACAGCACAGCATTACAGTTTCAAAGATGAGTTCATCTTCCCACGAACCTTCACTTGCAAAGACCACTGAAACACAGGGGAGTGCTACAACTCCTATTGGCAGGACTGATGATGCGTCTCACTGTATTTTTACGTCAGATAGACTCAGTTCCATTAGTAGATTGTCATAACGCTTTTCAGGTTATTGTATAAAGAAGTGGACAGATTGGTCAAGGTAACATTTATGGATGAAAAACACATTCAAGGTGGGATTTTGTGTATCTAGCCTGAAAGCGAATTTGTCTCTTCTTCTACAGTCATTGTGATTTGTTCATGCATCAACTTTGGTTTGAATTACTATGATGTTCTGAGTCTGAAGGAAGTAAAAAGGCTCCAGTGCCATTGTAATGGAGGCTGGTGAAATTTAACCTTTTCAGTGGCTCTACAAAAACGCACTGAACAAGCCAATCCTTGCCATCAATCTCCAAGGCTGCAGCAACTCAACTTTTCCACAATAACCGCATCGTATGAGTTTATAGCTTAGCAGGCAATGTGTATTCCTGAGATCTGAGTGACAAAGTCACAAAGACATATCTGATGATCTGATGGTCTGCTATTTTCTTTGTAGGGACTCAACTGCCGATTCTCTGGAAGTCAGCTCAGGTTGGAGGCTGGCCACTTGCAGCTAGAAAAAGAGTGGCTACTGCCATCTGAAAATGGTCTGCAAGCCTGCAGATTCTCTCATTTCTGTGAGAGCCACAGAATATTGGTCCAGAGAAGACGGGTTAATTGTGGCTGTTGTTGCTAGCTGGGGAGCTCTACTCAGTGCCAACAGGGAAGATGCAACAAAACTGACAACTGTATGTTAGGGCGGGCAGTGTATGTGGGCCATCCCATTGTATTTTTGTTTCCAGTTAAAGTTCTGCTTCTTAAGAGCTGGTTTTGCACTGTGATATTAGAGCTGAAGTCGCTAGGGAGGCTTTGTTAAAGGCAAACCCCAGATTTCTATCTGGAATATAGAAAGCAAAGAGGCCCTCAGGAGGGGATGGAGTGAGGATGCACCTCAACATTTCCAACTTTTGTTGATGCTAATTTGAAGGCATGGCTGCATACTCATTGTCCGTGGCTTGAGGGATTGTGACTGGCTTTCCTGAAGACAGAAAATTGGAGGAAGGAGGTGTATGTGCTGCAGAAGGGCCATACCAGATGTAAGAGATGACAGCTATGTGTTAACAGCAGCATTATGAACTGGCTGAAATATCAGGAACTTTTTTAACACCCTGGACCATGAGATGAAGAGGCCTAATATTTAGCACAAGTGGGTCCTCCTTTTTGTCCTGTCTCACTAGAGAGGTGTGGCAGACCTGCACTGATATGATCTGGGAAGAAGCAGGGGCTTTATGATATGTTAAAAGGAATTCTGAAGACATGTGATACCTATCCAGAAATCAACTCTTTAAAATGCCTGCCATTTTGGCAGCAGGATAAAAAAAGTCTGATGAAGATCTGCCTGAATGTATTACGCCATATGTCCGCAAGACCTGAAACCTCCAATCAACATTGCAAAGATTATGCTCCTGCAGAATTTCTTGTCCATCCCAACTACAGGTCTTCAAATATAGATTAAAGAACAGAGCAACATTTCTAAGATAGATACCTACTTGACAATATAATCTGTTGCATGCAGGTAGTTATGGTAAGCTATGTCTCAGGACAAACCCATCTTGGACCAGCATTACTGAGAGGAAATTAAGGGAGAACTCAAGTATCTACAAGAGACAAGACATTGTTATAGATGTCACATATCTTTGAAGAGGTTTGATCACAGCTTCAAAATTAATTCCTTCAAGGAGTCTAACACAGTTTCTACAGAGTTAAGGCATCCTCAACTTTGAGGCCCAACTGTTTAAGGAACAGCCAATGAAGTCATGCTCTCACAAACTATTTTCAAGGTATATGGTGATAGAAAATACTTTCAGTTCATATACAATTATGATTGTTTAGGGAAAAAAAGTAAGAATCCTGTGGTAGAAGTGAAGATGGGAGAAGAATGTCCCAAAGGCTGTATCTCTTTTAATAACTTTATCAGGGCAAGAGTATGGATACACAGTGGAAAATTGTTCCCTGGCTCCACCTTGGCCTGTATCAACTCGGGAAAGAACAGGGACAGTTTGAGGAATCTACAGAGAAAAAGGTACCCAGTTTCAGTGTCTTGAGTACCTCAGGATACTGACACCATGTACTCTATTCATATCCATAGCTGGATGGCTCACATCAGCCACTCTGGTTTCTAATGGATCAGATGAGAGACAACTGTTAGCACCTAAAGCCTGCCTGGCAGGGAAAAATGTTCCTTTCCCCTTGAGGTAGTTTCCTTCAATGAAGAAACATAGTAGCAAAGTGCTGTTGACATGATATGGACCTTACACATTGCAAAATGCCAGCAAAAAGGCAGTACCCTCAAGGTTCTGTAACAGAGGCTGTCTATGGAGAGGCCAAACGGCTGCATTTCATACACCTCAGGAAGGCATACTGTACAGAGCTGGAGAAACAGCTGATCATCTCCCGGATTTTTAGACAAGCTGTTGTAAATGAAGTTCAGAAAATTCTTTCAGCAGTCCATCTGTGGAGGGGGACAGCACCAAACACAACTTTGCAGAAATGCACCAGCAAGCAGTGGAATGACTCTGGCCCAGACGTCCACAAGTGTCGGCAGCATGCATGTGTTGGTTCCCATCCTTATGGAGTCAAACACACCACTCCACTGATCACTGCAGATCTCAAACTCCAGGGGTAGATTAAATACTTTCTTACTAGTGATACCTCATCTAAATACACACAAGCAGCACTATGGCTCTGAGGACTGCAGAACAGTTAAGAACAGGTTAAATTCATGAGGAAGGTGGGAACCCACAAAGATTTCATTAAACCTCACTAAGTCTTTACCTTTCTGGAAAACTCTACATCAACTTCTATAGAGTCAATGTACTCAAATGACTCTCTGTGATTCTCAGTTGAGAGGCTACTGGGGGAGAATGAACCAGGCCTTTAAAATAACTGAACACTGTGTAGACAGAACCAGACAATGGGACAGATGGTTCCCCATCTTCTATTTACAAAACAGTCCTATAGTGGTCAAATGAGTTGTTGAACGTGGGCTGGACTTGTGGCTGCCAACTTTCATTAAAGAGATGTGGGAGGAACAAATCATCATAGAAGTCCTAAACTTGCAGAGAACTCCTAACAGAAAATTTATACTGTTTGCAAGAAAGGCAGCCTAATAAAACAAGGAAATTCAGGAACACTATCCAGGGAGTGGAGGTAAAGTTCTGTTTTTCCAAACCAGAGAATAGATTATTGATCCTTTGTAAGGGCTATCTGCAGCAAGCAGGCAACCTGAACCTTTTGGTGAGATAAGAAAGATGAAAGTCTTCCATACACAGAACATGAAAGCCTGGTCATACTTTCTGAATCAGGCAAAACACATCTGATGAAGCACAGACATCTGATGAAGCCCTGGAGCAGGCAGGAGCCCGTTGGGAAGAGCAGAGGCCCAACAGCAAACCAAGCTGCAGAATTAAGTCACTCTTTTCTGAAATTCTGGGAGGCAATTCCAGTTGGGTCTGGTTCGGGTCATGGGCTGCAGCGGGCACATGGAACCACAGGGCTCCAAAGTATGATAGTGGGTATCAAAGCACACAATACCTAAGGCAGAGCAGGAAAGGGAATTTTGGCACAAGGAGAATGCTAATGGTCTGATACGTTGTCCTGGTACAAATAACACTAATAGAAAACTGGGGAAAACTGACATGATAATAGCCAGTTTTGGAAGCAGAATTGTAATTCTGTGGTTGATAAATAACTCTTGCCCTAAACCAGTACTGGATGGGTAAAAGGTAAAGACTTTTTAATGCACAAAATCTTACCAAAGCTTGGTTAGGTATCGGCAGTTTTCTATGAAAGAGGAATCCAGATATAAGACAGCTTTTAGCACTTCTCCAGGGCCTACCAAATCTCAAGTGTGCTTCTCGTCCTATGTGGACTGTAACTCCAGAGCCAGCAAGTGAACTGCAATGCAGACTGCTTTTTATACAAAGTAAGGAACAAGTTGAATGTGGGACTTACAGATTTAGTCCTTGTAGACTGGAAGGAAAAATGTGCATTAGGATTCTCCTCTCATGAGAAAGCAGAAACAGGTAATTCAAGTGTACAGTTATGACAAGGAAAGAAAAGCAATTTAATTGTTCTCTAAATTCATCACTTAGAACTTCTGCACAAAGAGCAAGTTGACAAAAATCAATGTTAGGTATGTATTCATAAGCCACTTGCACAGGGAGGAAGGCAAAGAAAATAATTCAAACTACATCAAAACTCCTCGGCTAGAAATTAATGCTTTAGTCCAGCGGTTCTAATGGACAAGTTCCATGGAAAGACTCTCTGAAATTAAATTAGGGCTAGTAAGATGTCTTGCTAGAGACTCAAGTTTAACTTGTGACAAGGGTCCTAAAGAATTTTAAGGTGGAAATTTGATGCACCTGCTGTCAGATCTGGAGGGAAGGAAGAGAGGGAATCAAAAGGCTTTTTAAATGTAAGGAATATTTAAGTGAAATGCAGATGATCTGAAGACCCAGTAAGCTTATAAACTGCAGTACTGATTTTCAGGGAGGAAAATGCCTTTGAATATGGCTGTCATGGCTGAGCTGGAGACCACATCACATAGAAAATGGAGCACAGGAGGGAGATGAAGTGAAGGAGACAACAGCAATATCAGAGGCCAAGAGCAGCTGACACAGGGAGGTTACTACTGACAAAAGTGGGCAAAGTTATATGGAAATGCATGGCAGAATTTCACTCCAGATAACTGTCAGTCCCCTAGCAAATAATCCAGTTCTTACACAGAACAAAAAGGTTATGTTGAGCCAAAATGTTCTCGTTAGCTTCCCTCCAGACCTATTTGTCAACAATCTGAATGGAAAATCAAGCTTGTTTTTTAACAAGTTGCCTGCACGTAAGAGTACATGTTCAACATCACATTCCAATTCCGCAGCTACAAAAGACCCAATTATGCACACGTATACACATAGCTACAGCACTGGGAAGGATTTGTCCTCTGCTGTTCCCATGTACAAATAATGCTGCTTCCCAGACATAAAATGAAAAGCAGCACTCGCTATGTGAGAAACATTCAAAGTACACATGCTAGCTGAGACACTGGGGTCTGTCTCTAATTAGTTTGTGATTTTGAATGTACTAGTAATATTTGCCCAAATAAAGTCATTTGCAGGTGTAATCTGGGCACAATCTGCACATTGTCCCCAGAAGAGTTTGTAAAGAGACCTGGTATACAGAGCCAGCTGGGACATGCCTACATTAAACAAATAAACAAACAGAAAGCTTGCTCTCTGAAACCATCTTGAAACCACCTTTATAAGCCAGAAATAATTCCTCAGCATGGGAGTGAATTTCCAGAAAGCGAGCAGAAATCAAACTGGCACCTGACCAGAACATATAAAAGAACAGAAGAAAGGAAAGTGTCTGTTCAGGAGAAACCAAATGATGCTAGCCCATCACAGAATGAGCTCTGGAAAGATGTCATATTTGTCATAACTGGGAAGAACACTAAAAATACAGGTCCAGATCATCCTCTGCTAGCAAAGCAGTGTGAGATGCCTCTGGATGAGGCTCTGAAGGTTCCCTATTAGAAGTTCATCACACTGCTCTACTGATACAAAAGAATGGGCAGGACTACCCTTCTGCATAGAATCATATCAGGCTTCATATGCCTCCACACCAATTTGTTGCTTCAGCTGTGCTCATACAACCTGAGCACATATGTTCATATATTTAGAAGACCTCTGTATAAACACACTTGAGTGAAAAAAATGCTCCAGCTGAAGAGGCACATACCTGCACTTGTAGATCCAATTCCTGCAGTAAGCACAGAGCGTGGCGTGATCTTTACTGCATACTTGAGAAACTGAGATTTCCCTGTACCTGGGTCTCCAACCAGCAGAAGATGCGATTCACCTTGGGGGAAAATGTTGATGTAGGAGTGGACAGTTCATATACAGAGAAAGATACACACAAAATGCTCAGAATCAAATAGTACTTTTTATTGTGGAGTCTCCTACATTGGAGATATTCAAGGCCCACCTGGACAAGTTCCTGTGTGATGTAATTTAGGTTACCCTGCTCTCGCAGGGGGGTTGGACTAGATGATCTTTCAAGGTCCCTTCCAACCCTTAGGATTCTGTGATTCTGTGATTGTTCACCTAACGTTTATCACTACATATGCATTATAATATGTAATCCTGTTTAAGACTCCACTATTTATTTGGTGTGATAAATACATTGTTTAATAAAAGGATGTAGTCATATTGCTGCATCCAAACCAAATATTTATAATGAAATATCTTAAAAGTAGCAGCAGGAATTTGAGGTACATGTGTAATGTCAGTTCTTACATGTTAGCGTACACATTTCTCAGACTCAACTTACTCTTGAACATGAAACAAAAGGATACCAGGTTTTAGTTATTGTCCCACTATTCAGTTACTTGAATTATTGCAAAAAGGACTAATAAAACCAGCAGGTTGTTATTCTTAACTAATTCTTTTACACTGCCAACGGTTACACAACTCAGTAATTTCAAACCAATGAAATTACAGAAGTGAGTAATTTGGCTACAACAATCTCACTGAAGTGCTCTAAAACGATTTTATTGTCTTCTACAAAATACTGATACAACTTCAATTCAGATATAAAGTCTATAACTTTACTTAGCTGCTGGAGCATTCAGAAAATCCTGTATCTGTATATACTGACAAACTGTTTTAGAATCATTATGACCTACATAGGTTACAACCTGCATACCACCTGGCACGTGGCATATTTGCCATCTAATAACAACAGAAGGAGAATCAGCAGGCAGATACTCTAACTCTGATACTCTAACTCTGTTAGAGTAACAGAGCTAAGTGAAATGTGCTGATAATCACAGATGGAAAAGTCTGGCATTAGGAAATAAAATGAATCCTTTACTTTTTCCTTTCAATATAGTATAGTGATCCACATTAAAGAAACATTAACATTCTATCCTTTGGTGCCAAATACTGCTGGGAATATTCTACTAGAAATCATTTCAAAACGTTACTTATACAATAAAAAGTGAGCTTCTGTTTTATCTAAAACAACTGCTTTTAATATTCTACTTAATGGAACCCTGAAGGCCTGCTTTTAGTTGGGAAAAATTAAAATAAAAAGAGGAAATCTAGACACCCATTTGATTTCTCTGAGATTCTGGAAGAATACTGAGCATTAATCAAAAATTGTTCTCACTCAAGTAAACGAGATGATCATGATCCAAACTCCACTGCTTTGATTTTGGAGGGGGGAGGCATGTGGGAGAAGGCAGTGGTGGAAACAACTGTTAGAAAGGATATGATACTATTGGAAACAATACTAACCTCTGATTCGAGTTCCAGTAGCATCAGTCCTCTGCACACCACCAGCAAGCACCATGGCTACAGCCAACTTCACCAGGTACAATCCAAAAACTTGAGGACACAAGCTAGCCAAAATTTCATTTCTCCCTAAAACAGGAACAAAAAATGGCACTCAGCACTGCCCCACGAGTAAAATTCAGTTTCTCCTATGTAAGCAATCAAATAACTGCCCTATGTCCACAGCTCTGTGTAAGCTCAGGAATAATTTGGGTCTGCTTCCTGAACAAGAACAACAGGGCAGGGAGGAGATTTTGGGGTTTGGTTTGTTTTGGTTTTTTTCTGGAAACTGGACCCAAAGCAGTTGTTTGATCCAAACTTCCTTCATTATATCAGAGTTAAGTCTTCCACAGTCACAAGCAGCAAAGCCAATCCTATCACAATTTAAGGAATCTATGGTCTAAATATCATGAGGAAAAGCACTAACAAAATGCCATCATGCAAATTCTTTTGTTTCACAGATGAAGTGTAGGCTCTATAAAGAATAAAACGTAAAAGCTGCCAGACTCCAAAATATCTCATTGAATACCAGTGTTTGGTGCATTCAAGAAAACTAAGAAACTTTCTAACACTTGAAGAGCTTTGTCCTAAACTGTACACCCATAGCACAGCTCATTTTCGCATTGTCTTGAATTTCCTTCTTTGTCTCTTCTGTGTCAAATCTCCCTTTTCCCCACCCTTCTGTGTCTCTTCCCAGCAACACAGTATTTCGGTCTTCTACCATAATGATGTTGACTTGGAATGTCTGTGACAGAATTAGGTCTGTCCTTTGAGATTTTGACACTAACAGCACAGTAAGGAATCACCGATTCAATGCTATACACAACTCCCATTGCTAGGGAATAAGCAGTGACCACTTTTTGAGTTGCTAACTTCATGTTTTAAATTTAGATGCAAGTACATGGTACTGGCAAAATATGTAGGCACCTAAAAGATGACTTGAGGCATATGTATTTATTGTGGAGATCTTCTGAAGGAATTAACATCTTTGTCCAAAGATGAGACTTAAAAAACTTCAGTCAGCCACAGTGTAACTTGAGATTTAACTCCCCAGTTACCTCTGTTTTACTTCAGATTCATTTGCTTTATGATTGCTGAGCTGCTGATCTGCTTCTTCCTAGATAGTATGCAGGAAAAATAGTCACCTGCATAAGTTCTCTCAGAGGCCTGCCATCGAAGTCTTTTTCAGGACATCGAATACACAGCATCATGAGCTGACTGACACAAAATGCAGTAGCAGCTACCATTATCTCTTGAAAAACAGTAAATGTACACACATCCTGTTGTGAAATGGCCTATACATTGACTCCTCAGTCAAATTTGATCTCTCCCTCAGTTTCAACATAAATTCAGACAAACAGCCTGAAATAGACATCTTGTGCAGCCATGGTCTTTCCAATTTCCATCTCAATTTTCTGGTAGCCACCTCATATTAATTTATTTCTTCTGAATGGGTAATATTGCCTAAAACCACACTGCTCCCTGCAGGCTTCCAAAAATTGCAACTTTCTGAACAGTTCTATCCATGGTGATAAGAAATGTTCTCCTTCCAAACAGCAGGAAGAAGAAATGTTCTTGTTCCAAACAGCAGGAAGCTAGCAATTAAAGTGCTTTCCAAGAAATTAAACTGCATTTCCAGGAAAGAATCTTTGTCATTGACAAGAAATCCAATTTCTTATGTGAGTGTGCTAATTTTTAAGCTGACATGGGAAACATTCTCACCTACTTTTCCTCCTGTTTGTCTTTTAAGAAGGAAGACTGAGCCCTTTTCAGGGTTTTAAAAGACGGTGTTAGCCTGAGACAGGTTAGTGGCAGAAATCCAAGAATCCATTGAACTTCCATGCTGTTCAGGAGGAAGCACTGAGATTATGGAGAGGGACAGAGTTACAGGCACAACTCATACTAACTGCTAGGTGTTTAACTGCAGCCCATGGTAAGTTTAGGACCCAGCACTCTTAAACACTCTGGATGTTCTGGAAGTCATTGTGAATTGGAAGACTTTCTCCATATTTGAAAGGAGGCTCTGCAGCACGTAAGTCAAAGGTCTAGGCATCCAAGAGTTAGGTTAAAGATGAGATGTACTAAGCTCTCTGGTGAAGATTCACCGCTTAATTTGGGATGCAGAGACAGTGAGTCAGCTCTCTAGCCCCAGAGTCAACAGCTATACTGACTAAAAGCAGATTCATTCCACACTATTTCTTCTAAAAGGCATGCTGCTTCTTTCTTGATTAAAAAATGCTTTTCTTTTTTCCTGATCAATATATTATTTCTCATTTCTTGTTAATAAATGTTTCACAAAACACGTGACTGGAAGTCTCAAAAGATGGAAGATCAATGCAGTGTGCTTGTTGTTTTTTTTTTCCAGTAATATTAAAGTAAGAATTTCATATTCCCATATTGGGGAAAATATATTACTGGATGAATGAGTGGTGGGATACAATAATGGGGGAAAAATGGGTTTAGTTTCTGCATTTTCACTCCTGATTTAATCTCTACGTGATCATGTGTCCTACTTAAAGGCTTTCAACTACTAACCTGCTAAGGGATCATTCCTATGCCTTTCCCAGAAGTCTTCAAATTCCTTGCGAACTTCTTCATCTATTACAACCCCTGCCAGCTGCTCGTTGTTTACTTTAACATAGTTGGCTTTCAAAACAAGCTCTAAGTCACAGCGTGCACCCTCGTGGAAAGGTTTCCACCTCTGCATTACCACTCCATACACTGTGATGTCATCTCCTGGAAGTAACAACAGCAATTAGTAAAATAACACCTGCCTTGAGGTATATAGATGTATGAGCTGTAACGCACAACAACGCAAATGAGATGCTCTTGTTACAGTTAATAAGGTTAAAAAGGTCAAGAAAAAGCAAACCTGCAGTTACTGCAAGTCTAAAACATTAAGCAGCTTGCTTGTGTCTATGTCAGGAAGTTGCTATGTGTTTTTACTTCTCTTAAAGGGAGGTGAATACTTAAAGGTATAGCTCTGCTTGTTTCCTCTTTTAGAAAAGAGGAATTCATGGTAAGCTGTAGAAGCTCTTCTTTCAATTTGATTTATTATAAAAAATTTTAATCAAAACTTATTTGACTTCTAGTAACTTCAGTAATGAATTCTGAATTTAACATTCTGGACACAGTGCTCTTCTGAGAAAGCACAACCAGAAATTAATTTCTTGTGAGGATGTGCCTATCTGAGAGGTTTTTCCACTTCTTCATATGTCCTTCTGACAATTAGCTTCCTTTTTGAATGCCAAGTAGCTTTCTCCACCTGCAGCACTCCTTAGATAGGAGGTCAGGTCACCTAGCTCTCCAACCTAGAGAGACATACCACATGCTGTGTGACAATGTGGACCAATCTCCTCAAGAGGTTTGGTGTTCCCATACTAACATGACTTAATATACGTTCTGTATATCACAACACATACTGAAACTGGTCTGTCAAACAGTCAAGATGTAACAATGGGATATATGACACTTTCTGTAGTACTATTCAACTGCCATGCTAACATCCAAGCTGAAACAGCAATGTGAGAATGAATATAGCTCACACAAGAAGCCCTCAGCACTGACAGCCTACTTGGCAAAGATTCACCTCAAACGTAAAAATGCGTATGGTACAAACATATGAGATATATGCTGTATCCTCACCAGACTTGCAACTGTCCACTAGGTCATCTTCTAGAACAACCACCATGCAACGAGGAATGCTTCCAACAGACAGTCTTTGAACCTAGGAGACCAAAGGAAAAGCACTTCTTAAGAACAGCACTTTTCAAAAGCCATTTATAGCTCTTCTGGCTTCAGGACCTACATTTCTTTCCTGGAACTGAGGTCAGGCGTCGTTTTTTCTCACAAAACTTACACTTACACTTGCAATATACATACCACTGCTGCCATGAACTTACTGACGGAAGCTTAACACTTATATTAATGAGAACAGGATTGGGTATCCAATTAGCTGAAGGTGCTTAAACCTGGGAGGTGCTGTGTGATTTCAGTATCTTGCTGAAGAAAGCTCACTAAAGAAACTCATTTGAAAGAGGTGGGGGTTTGGGTTTTGTTTGGGTTTTTTTGTTTTATTTGGGTTTTAATAATTTGAGATAGTTTTAGGTACCTGTTCAATATGCAAAGTTTACTTTGAGTGCTAAACCATGTCCAAGGGTTAGATAACCCTTCACTGAAGTGTATACTGAAAGATTATTCTATGTATTTTTCTGGTGCTTAACCATAATTTGACAGGCTGAGTTTACACCTGGGTGTCAAGGATTAAATCAACAACAGAAAAAGAGAATCACACACAACCAGAAAAACGTATATTGACAAATGTGCCAGTAAGACCTGTAATTCTCTTTCTTTTCTCCTGGGCAAAATCTACACAGTCTTGTCACTGTCTATTTCCAGCTAGCAATCTTTCCATTTACACTGAAAGGCTGCAATAGTTTTTAGAATATCCACTGCACAGTTACAACAATAAAAAGTACATTTTCATGCTGCAGCACATGGTCATACATGCTAGAATTCTAGATTTATTCACTCCCTAGTGCCTAGGAAGGTCAATTTCCGCCTTGTATACTATCTAAATGGCCACAAATAGTTCACACCTCTGTCAGTACTGGTGGCATATACACAGGTACTTGCAGAGCTCAATAGGAGACACAAGTGAAATTCATTCCTGGTTTAACTTTACTGTGTTTAATAAGCCCACGCTGCTGAAAATCCTTCCTGTCATAGAGATCTCTGTGTCACACAGAAAACCAAAACAGAAATGGTCTAGAAACAGTATGTCAGAAAAAAGTCATTATACGAACATTTAATATGGGGCTTGTTTACTAAAAAAGTTTTATTCCCTTATATTTTTTGCTATTCTGAACTTTTAAGAGCTTCATTTCTAATTTCATACATTTCTGTTCTCATACATACATTGCATGTAGATTGGCACCACTATCCTCTTAATCTATAAAACTAAAACCCTGAAACAACTGAAAATATCTTAGAAAAGGTTTATGAAAGAGACACTGAGCACATTAAAACCAGAAACATTGCCTGCAATATACCCTGCTTATTCTCAATATTCATACAGTGTAGATTTTCATGTGCCAGTTTTATCTTACTTATGCACTACTGTAAAAAGAGGCCCAATTGTTTCTTACTCCTCCAGCTTAGTTGTACTTTCACCCAGGGATCCCTTCAGAAAATGCAAATTCTGTAAGGTTCACATATTCAGTAATTGTTGAACTCAGTATTGGCTGAAGGGAACAGACATTTGTAGATATCATGTATTAACCGTACTGCACCACAGCTGGCCTTTGCTACCACTGGGCTAGCTTTAGTCCTTAAAAGCAGTGTTGAACATCAGTATTATGTATTATAAACACTCAGAGAAACAATGCACACTTGGTGTTGTAAGGATTTGACATGGAAATTTCATCTAAGCACTGACCCTGGGTGTTTCATGCAGTATTGAATGG
Organism: Agapornis roseicollis; assembly: GCA_002631895.1. Classification (NCBI taxonomy): domain Eukaryota; kingdom Metazoa; phylum Chordata; class Aves; order Psittaciformes; family Psittacidae; genus Agapornis; species Agapornis roseicollis. Next base: position 20,962 of record NDXB01003779.1, on the reverse strand, counting down.
AGATACCTAACAATGCAAGTCCAGTTAACATGTGCCTACATTTTTAACTCTCTGACTGGAGATCTATGACCAGCAGGCTGGCTTCTCTCAGTTTTCTCAGGCATTCGTTTTAAACAGCAACAGAACCTGTAAAATTTTTCTACTTATCTTAGCATGTAAAACTTATCAGTGGAAATGGGATAAACTTAATTCTAACATAAGCACCAACAGTACTACCAAAATAACGCGTTAGCTTATTCCAGCAGGAATCTAAGCCCTCAAATGCCTTCCTGAGTTACTTCACTTTGTATTTGGTACACCTATACCTTAATACCCTCTTCTTCTCCGTCCCATCCCCCCCACCATGTGGGTTTTTTTTAACCTGTTCCTGAATTTTGATTTCTTGATAGTCTCTGCAGCAAGTAGGAGAAGAGGCTGTTCCAGAGAGACAGGTGAACTTGGTTGAGTTGCAGCCTTCTTCATTCAGACAGGCTGATGGACGACAGAAGGTGTAGTACTGCTCAAAGTCAGCCTTGACAGCAAATATATTCTTGCACTTATTGCAGATATAACTCCGTTCAAACTCCAAAACTTTCACCAAACTGGTACGTATGACAGTCCCAGTAACAGACAAAAAGTGACCCACATCCCTGGCTTTAGGAATGTGCTCTCGAGTCAGCTCTGGGCAAACAGGCAAACCTGTTAAATAAAATATAAAAATAAGTGCACCATGAGGCTATGCTTATAAAGCACAGAGTTATAATGCAGTTAAACAGAAAGACTAGAAAAAATGCCAGACATGTTAACAGTAGACATCGTTAATGCTGTTCCATAAATGTGATTCAACAATTAATCTGTTGCAAAATAAATCTCATTCATTGGCCTCAGTGAAAATCATCAGGCACTGAGCACTAACAGAAAACATTGCTATTTTACTCTCCTACTCTTACCAAGGGCTGAATAGTCATGTACAGTTTCCAGCCATGGAAAGAGATCCTGATGTTCTAAGATCTATTAAGTAATGATATATAGACAAATACCATTTGTTCTGCAACTGGTTTATCTGAATTGCAACATTTCAGTTATGGTACTTAATTGTGGTTCAGTGTTATTCCCGCAGTTAAACAAGTGTAAGTTCTGATCTTGCGTGAATTCTCAGGTCTAGGCAAATTTAAAATTCCTAGTCTGTGAGCATCTGAGCTTAAATCATAGAATGGTTTGGGTTGGAAAGGACCCTGCATACCAGTAAACCTCAAGAACAAAGAAGATGGCATAAAAAGAATATAAAGAGGTTATGAATGCAACGAAAGCAAATTCACTTTATGATCAAATGAACAGCGACAGAACACTTTCCACCTGCTCTCCTTTAATTCCACCCCAGCAGTCAGCTCTATAGTGTACCCATCCCACTCTGGTATTCACTCATGTGACCACCCCAGCAACTGAAATCCTCAGGAAGGTTCATTCACCTCAACAGCCTACAAAGCCTTTATGAAAATCAATGTTCTCTGAAATGTACACCTGAGGATAGCATCAAAATATTGCCTCTTCATAAGTTAGTATATGAGCTACAAGATACTAAAGATTATCAACTTAAAAAGATACTGCCTGCTCTTCAAGTAATTTCTTAGCTTTACTTCCAAAATAATGTTTCTAATGGGACCAAAACTATTTGTGCATTTAAGTCAAACCTTCTCAGCAGCCTTGGCTGCTAAAAAAGGACAACATACAATTATTTCAGTGTTTTCAAAACCAAATGTTTTATAAGGGGGGTGAGGCACTGGGACAGGCTGTCCAAAGAAATTGTGAATGCTCCATTCCTGGCAGTATTTAAGGCCAGGTTGGACAGAGCCTTGAGTGGCATGGTTTAGTGTGGGGTATCCCTGGCCAAGGCAGGGGGGTTGGGACTAGGTGATCTTAACGTCCTTTCCAACCCAAACCATCCTATGCTTCTATTTCTATATGATTTCAGGAATGCTGAAACATTTTGTTTTGATTCTTTTAAGCCAAGTGGTTTACCTTTTGCTTTTGTTTAAAGAAAATATTTTAAAATATTCAGCTAATTTTAAAAGGTAAAAGAGTAAAGTAAAAAAAGGAAACAGAAAAGTAGAAAGGAATGAAATATTCTGGAAAACAAATATGGTATTATGTAGAACTGCAAACAGATTTTCTCGTTGATTGTGACAAAGCTGGTTACGTATTTTACCAAACCTGCTGAAAATTCTTTTTCTCCCACAGGTTTGTGTTCAGGAAAAAAAAAAAAAAAAAAAAAAAAAAAAAAAAAAAA
>NDXB01003779.1:0-10737 GCA_002631895.1 Agapornis roseicollis | reverse complement strand
TTTCAATATATTAAATTTAAGTTTTTTTTGTTTTTTTTTTTGGTTTTTTTTTTTTTTTTTGTTTTTTTTTTTTTTTTTTAATATGTTTTACAGAGTTCTCTGTAACATTTGTGAGAAAATCAGGTTTTTTTCCTAGTTACTCCTGGTTGGTTTGGGACTCCCTCTGTTTGGTTGGTTTTTAGAGCCTGATTCAGTAATGGAACAGCTGCTGACTGTGGCAGACACAGTGACCGAGTCACTTCCGAAAGGCAAGCGCTTACTGCTAAAAAACCAAGGGGCATACCTTTTACTGAATAAGTAAATGCAGATATTATCACCTTGACATTACTGTTATTAACTCCATGTGTAAAAATGTACAAATGATGTGGAGAATGAGAGAAAAAGGGTGAGCCCTTGCAAAGCATGCAAGAAAAGATACACAACACTCACTCCAGAACATTATAACAAAACGAGCTAGTGTATTTTATTTTGGGTAACAGCCAAGAAATCTGACATTTTGCCCAATATGGCTTGCTTCTAAAATTAAAAAGTTGCATATACCTCCAGTTGAGTCCAGCAGCTACAGAAATTATGCTGTATACATCTTTAATCCATGGCAGCATCACCAGAGTACAGCTTTCAGTGGTGTTTTCAAGCTGAATTAGAAGATAAAGTTTTAAAATAGTTTTAAAATGTTCATTTAGAAGATTTTATATTGTTATATGAAAACATACAAATTTTTCATTTATACATATACTACATATAAAACTCCTTGTAATTAACAAGTGTCTTAATCTGGGTATTTACCTTTGTGCATATAGCAAAAAAAGAATGTAGTTAGGGCTTCAGATGAAATATTAAAGTTCAGACCTTTGTATATGCTAACTAAAATCTTATTCAAATAACTTGAACATTTTTTCCTGCTTTTAAAAGATGACAAGATTCAGCTTAAAAATACATTCATAAAACAAAGAGACAGTTTTCTCCCTGAGACTACCAGTGTGAGTTATTTTGTGGTAATCTTTGAATGAAAAAAATATATGCAAAAAGACAGTAAGTTCTAGTTTTCTATACTCTGCAGCACATTTCTTGAGTAAAACTGGCATCATAAAAGGTGTAGATTGGAGAATCATGCTCACTAGCTGAAAAAAAACATTGCCATATATCAATTTCAGAAGAAGAAAAAACTTTAATATAGGTGAAGGAAGGTAATTAAGTTTTAATGAAAGATCTGTATCTGTAGTATGTATGAATGGGAAAAAGTTGGGTGTGTTTTTGTTTGGTTTGGTTTTTTTTTTTCCCTTTCACTTCAGACATGAATTTTATTCATAGCAGGACTATCTGCTTAAAATGTAGATTTTTCAGTTTATGCAGAGATACTTAGTACAGTATGCTAAATATGTCAGGCATTTGTTTTTGTTAATAGTCATAAAAGAAATACATAACTTGTAGGAACAATTTCTGTTTAAGGATAAAATATTTGAATACAACTAGGTGGCAAAGTCTCATGAGCTGCAGATTAAGGAGTCCACCCCCCACCCCAATGAACAGCTTCTGCCTGGTGGTTGTCTTCATCTCTCCTCAAAATCCCTCTGCTCTGAAAGCTTGCAGCTACCCTGGCTTTACTTCACACTCCTCTTAGGTATTAAAAAGAGACAGTTTTTAAACTGCTACAAAGTAACAGAATAGAAATGGGATTCATTAAACACATCCTGCCCAAACTGGGGAAGAGAGTGAGAGATACATTTTTCTTTAACAATTTAAATTGTATTTATAGTAACCATGCAATTGTGTTATTTTTTGGGGGAAAAGCCTTACCTGAAATCAAAGAAAACACATTTATAGGAAAAAGGGGGAAAGCGTTGTTTGTTCTACCAAAATTTATTATGTAGCAATTACAAAGTTTAAAGATTCTTCCATTTTAAATAAAAATAATAGTTATAATTACACACATTATATAGTACCATGTCAAGTGATTCCAACAAATATAACATGAAATACAGTGCAGTTTCAAATCAGAAAGACAAATACTTTCTCATTCACAGTGTTTGACAAATTACAGGAAAGCTTGTTCACATGAGGGTTTACTTAAGGTCATGCTCTTATAAACAGTCCACATCACGCTGTGCCACAAAAACAAACCGTCTCTCAGAACGTGAAGTACCGGGCGAGCCACTCCTGGCGCTGGGGATCTGGTGAAGCCACTGGTGAAGCATCAGTCTGAGGAGGGCTAAAGTCACAGAAAGAAGAAAAAAAACACAACACAATTATCCCACAACTGCACACAAAGTACAAATGTTGGGAGAAAAAAACCCCAAATCACAGAGAATATGCAGTAAGGAACACAGTCTGTTTTTCCATGGATTAATTATCAGTGTGCCTCAGGACATGACTGAATGTCTCCCTATAGAATCTGTGATCATCCACTCCATTGGAGAGCATCAGCAGCACAGACAAGTCAGTTTGGAAGCCACATTAACAGGGTGGGCAATGAATGTTTTGGAAAACAATTTAAAATCTCATCAATAGCTGTAGGCTTCAGAAAGAATAAAAAGGGTTTTCTTGGAAAACTGTGACTGCAGAAGGTCCTCTTTTAGCATCCTTTTCCTGTGGTAAAGTTCATTTTCAGAAATATGATGCGAGCATCATATTTGTAGACGTGCTCACAAAGACTGGTTGGCAACTGAACAGAAATACACAGTTTTAATACTTGACACTGATCACAGATATCACTTGTGTTGTCATTCATGCACACGTTTCAAATACCAGGAAAAGAGAAACTGCCGCACTGCAAAACAAGATTTGGTTCCCCCTTGAGCACTTAAAAGTCTCACAAAATGAGCAAGAGAGAATAATTTAAATTCAATTACACAGCAAAGTTCCTTTATCAATAAAAATCAGTAATAAAATAATCCCCACTATATTACTGGATAGTACAGAGCACAAAACTATTTGGAAAGGAAACTGGCATCACAGTCCACGAGTCCGTGCACATGCGTGTTAAGAGATATCTGAGCACACTCATGCACATCACATGCTCAGGAAAAAAACAAGCAACAGTACTTGTTTGGTTTTCTTTTAAAGATTGTTTTCTTGAAATAGATTGCTTTCTCTTATCTGTTTTAAATTCTATTATTTGTTTCCATTTACTAATGTAGTTGCTAGGCATGCGGCTTTTCGCATTAAACCAAAGAGTTCCATATGTGGAACTAATAATTACACATTGCTTTGTTGACAACTTAGAGGTAAGAGTTCAGCACCCACTAAATAAGAGTGCAGCACTTCAGTGCATCTAATATGCATGCACATAAAGCCAAAAGATTAAAATCCTGGATCCAAAATTCTATTTTTAAGTTATTCAGTTCACTATATTATTTTGTGAGAGAATTACTTGAGACTTTAATGCTGGGTTTGATTGGTAGAGTCTCAGCATTAAGCACCCAAGAACAAAAGTTTCCTGTTGCTGTAGTAATATTACTCCTATGAAACAATCTGATCTAGGTGAGGAAAGGGGAAACATAAAACATTCACATAGCACAGAAAATAGTTTTCTTACATAAAAACCATTATCACATAATACTGAATAACAGAAATTCTGTGCAATTCCTGAATGACAATCATTAAATAACACAAACATTTAAAACAATTGTTCGTATAGGTAAACAACTGGAAGCACATGAATTCTGTTAAAGGCTCTAAGGACGTTTTCCAAGTTCAAGACTTATGAAAAAGTGAAAGAATACTTCACATTTAAATCAGGTCTGCGATAAAAAGGAATACTACAAAGAGGTTACAAATGCAATGTAAAAATTAAAAATGCCGTCAGAGTAGTTGCACCTCTAAAAGGTTCATGAAGCAAGTGAGGTTCAGCTCAACGGGAATGCAAAATTTTCCTGAGATAAGCAAAACCAAAAGGAATTACAAAAAAGACTGGTGAGGCAGTGCTCACCTCAAAAACGTCTTGGGCTCTTTGGGTGGCACTGGCTGTGGTAGTGGTTTGCTGCTGTTGAACTCAATATCGTGGATGGGTGAGTTAGGAATGGGCTCCAGGCGGTTAGGATGTCCATTGCCCACCACTCCGCTAGATTCCAGAGCACTTAGATTGGGGACACTCACAAACCTGTTTGCTGATTTATCATTCTTCTTCTTTTGCTGCATTAAAAATAACAAATGTAAGGAAGGCATCTGGCACCAGGACAGATGAGGACATTTGCAAATGTAAAAGTTTCACCTGATGGCTGGTTTGAGGTTTTTATGAAGGAGAGCAATAGGGACGGATCAGGCTCTTTTTTGCAATCATAGTTTTACTGTTTGCTTTGATCAGACCTGAACACCATGTATTTTTGCAGAAAAATCAAATTCCTGATCAAGATGATTAAGTTATTAAGACTTAGTTTAATAATCAATCTGTATATTTTATGAGATCTTTCAATGCAACATTTTGCTCTGTTTAAGACATTGAGAATAGGAAGTTTTTCACTAAATTGTCAATCTTTCAGCTTTCATCTGTACTTAAATCATTTCTTGGTATCAGTGACACAGGTCTGCTGTCAACTGTAATCGCAGCAACTTTCAATGAGACAAAAAAGTGAATCTCTCCAACAGGTTTCACCCCATCAGTGAGGCACCATTTGGTAACTGGAACTTGGAACTAGAAAAGCAGCTACATCTCTTTTACAGCAATTAAGCCTTCATAGTTGCAAGTGTTATAGTAATACTGCTATACATAAAAAGAGTACTGTACAGGAGTTCATTTCCTTGCACAAGGAAAAGGCCTCCTAGCAGTCCTCTAATGCTAATCCAGCTATAACTTCTAGGCACCAGATGGCACAACTGAGCATTTTTCTTTTCTTGATACCCTCTGCACTCTACTGCCAGTACTTCAAGCGACCCCAAATACTGAAGAATGTTATTTTTATGTCACTATTTCATTTTCCATAACACATCATACAAAGCAATCAGTGTTTTCTCTCTCTGCTTTTCTAGATATTCCAATGTAGAAGGATGCTTCAAAGAATTTGATAGCTTTTTAAAAATAGCTGTGTTACAGGTTACCATGTGTACTTTCTGCCTTCTGTTAAATATTCCACGTCCACAATAAAATATTAATATTTTAAAAACCTTATTTCCAAAAATAGGAGTTTTGAATTAATGGATTCGCTTGTTCTCCTGTATTATGCATTATTTGAATATATAATAAATACTTTCATTCAACTACATATATGCAACCCTAACAAAGCAACTTGGAAAAAAACCCTCTCAAGGGCTTGTGGACTACACAAATTTGAACTAAATAAAGTGAAAAATAAGTGGAATTTCATGTTGTTTTGCTAGAGCATTTTTCACCAGAATTCCACTTGAAACAGGAGAGCTGCTCTATTCAAGGGTGGGGATGAGTTCAAACTGAGGCAGACGTAAGTCCTGTTGTTTGTTTGTACTTCTCTAGCTCTCTCTTCTAGCTTTGGTTTCATTGCTTGACCTTTCTGGGGTTCGCAGATGTGAATCGTACTAATTGGAGCCACACTTGTGGATTTAAGAGAAAGCTATGATAGAAAAAAAGTCTTTTAAGCATTACAGTGAAAGATCGTCAAACTAAGGGTTAACCTAAGACTGCCCCATACGCTTCACTTTTCCTGTTGGAGCTGCAGAAGCAAGAAATAACATTATGGTGGGGAAAAAATAATTTGATAAAAGTAACCAACTATGTAAAACAATCTTTTTCCACCTCCAAGGTAATATACACTGTAATGAACATGGTGTGTTAAACACACCGTAGTTAAATCGCTCTGCTTCACAGGCGGCTCATTTTTGGAAAAGGTGTATTAGCCATGTAAGTGCTTAGAAGAAGGCTACAGTTTCTATCTTATTCTCTGTAAAACAATCTATGCTTCTGAAGCAGTCAAATCTGGAGCGACAAAATTCTGTGTATAATTCCATGAAATTCACGCAAAGTATTAAGAAACTTCAGATGCAACAATGCAATACTGAACGGATCCATTGCACAAATAGAGAAGCTGTAATGGATACTGCAATGGGTGTAATTTTGCATTAATATGCAAAGGCTGTAGAGTAACTCATATTCTGCCTTTTCATCACAAAAAGGGATAGAGAATGAGTTTTTCAGTTTCTTTGTAATTCATTCTCCAGTAACAGTATGTGCTTCAACAAAATAAAGTAACATAGTCCACAAGTCATGAAATGAGAGATTAAAATGTTCTGGCATACAAGACAGTTTTAAAGTCCAAACAGTTTTAAGTGATGGAAGAATATTATAAAAATATATGAATTATCACCATGGAATCTGATGATGTACTTTTCCCAATTGCTTCAGATTTCACACAAAACACAGGTGCATATACTTGATGGTTACATTTCACATCTTTATAAATGAGTGGTTCAGACAAACTTTCAGAATTTTCCAGCAGCCATTATCATATAAAAACAGAGCATTCAAATTGTATCCAGCCATCCTGGTATTGTCTCTACTGGGCCCAAGCTAAGGTCTTTTATGCAGTTATGCATAAAAGTCAGGCAGCTGCATATAAGCTTGTGAGAGCTGCTGGGCTCCTGAAAAGCACAGCAGAATATTGACAATTTGCAGCGGTTTGTGCAGAAGTGGGAAGTACACTCATCTGATGTGAAACTACAATGAGGTTTAGCTAAATTGCAGCCTGGTCTCAGATAACAGAGCCTGGACCTTGATCACTGGAGCTCTCGGGCATCTGAGCTGCTCGTGTTGTGCCCCTTGGGTTACCCTTTGCTTCAGAACCTTCCTGAGTTCTTCTGCCTCTACAGCTGGGACAAATCTCTTCCCTTTCCATGCAGGTGAAACAACCTATGGGTTATCACAAGGAGGAAGGAAATGTCAGAGGACTCAGTCTTACTCTGAAGTGGTGAAAAGACATAAAATTAAGGTACCCTACTGCAGTCTATTCACGTTTCCCATGGAGCAATGATGCTGGCTTTTGAAGTGACAGGGAGGCACTATGCCTGCATGTACAGTAGCCTTCACTGGCTGCTACTCAGCAGGATGAGAGCACTGGAAAAGGCTGCTGCTGAAGTGTTGTCACTTGCATAGACGGTAACAGTAACTGTGAAGGCTAGAGACTGACTTGTATCTCCTGCTGTCCCCACAGTTCATACCTGTTTTGTCACTTCAGTTCTCCAGAATTGCTGTGTCTTTCTCCATTCAGACTCATTCCATGCCCTTCTCATACTCTTCCCTTTCCCTTTTTTACCTTTATTCTCTTCCTTCAGTGTACTCTTTCCCTCTACCTTTCTAATGCTTTTCCATCCCAAGCACCACCTGGAAAGTGAAATTGCCCTTTCAACTTCCAAAATAGCCAAGAAAAATTAGGAATCTACCACTGTTCACAGCTATCACTGTTTTCCACCATACATTACAGTCCAGCCCTCTCTTGCCTTTCTGTCACTTTTCCATTTTGACTTTGCAGGTTTATGAGAAGGAACTGGTGTATGTTATACATGTCTAGCAAGCCAGGGCAACAATATCAATGGATCCCTCAACAACACAAAACAAACAAACCTACACAAAAACAGAGACAAATGAAAAATATGTTCCTTGTTTTGAACGTGCCTTTTAAGAGTGATATATGTATACACACAGACACACACACCTATATTTCTTCTTTTACTATATCCTAAGTTTAGATTTCTTTTTCTTCACTTTAGCAATGAAGTCCATGGAACATACCTTCACCAATGGATTAATAACACCAACATTAGGGCTTGCATTAAACATTTTGTTGTAGTTAGTCTCCCTGTTAACTAGCTCCAGCTGATAGAACTTTTTGTCTTCCTAAAAAGAAGAAAAAATAGAAACTTCTTTTTATGCATTTTCAATGTTAGTGGCCAAATCTGCCTACAACTGATCCCAAATAAATTTATGTTTACATTTTAAAAGAAACTGGTAACTGTAAACCTTGCATTTTATACTTACTGTTATATATATTATCATATGCAATAATCTAAATAATTTCTATTTATGCAGTTCTGCTGCAGTATATACACTCCTGAAAGTGAGTTTAGCCTAACGAATTATGCACTGGGAAAGGCTCAGTATGGCTGACTTCTGATCTCTAATTAATTCTGATTTCCTCATTCCTTCTTGCTTTTGAATCAGGATCTAATCAGATTCATAGGACTGTTGTGCTGTGCTCCAAATTTGGGAAGCTTAGAAACCTCATAGAAGAAACTATTTCTTATATGGCTTACATGTCTGGCTTAATCCAGGATAGGAGATGTGAGACATCTGATCAAGGTCAGACTGAAATATGTTTTTGAAATAAGATATTATGCTTGACTGTGTAAACCTCTAGGTATCTAACTAGTTTAACCATTATGAGTTATTAGAACCACAGGAGTCACATGATAAAGAATATGAATAACATGCTAGCAGGATTGGTTCTTTAAATACATTTCAAACACTTTGAATTAGATTAACTTTTGTATATGTTGAGATATTAAACCAAGAGAGCACGAAAATCTTACAATCAATTTCTTTATGAGTTGGTCCCGCTCTGCAATTAGGTCTTTCAGTTCTGAGATAAGCTGCAAGTCTTCTGGTCTTGATTCTCTGTTTTTATATTTTTCTTCCATTTCTTCTAAACTTTATAGGAGAGAAGAATACCCCCTTTAGCCTGATCCAGTGTAAAATGATGAGTGAATAGTCACATCTTTGATTAGTACAAAATTGTTCAGGAAGTAAAAACAGAAGATGCTTTTCTTATAACCTTGAATTAAATCAATTTCTATGTTATCATTCAGCTTTAGCTAGTTATTAAAAAAGAAAAGAATTCAACACTAACCATAACTTTCTCTCAAGTAACTAATAACCTGGGCAACAGTCTAAAAACTTAACATTCTTCTTGGTCATGCAGTATTATAAGTTTGAAAAAAGTCCTCTTGGAAGTCAGACTGAAAATTAGGTGCTCAATACCATCATGCAGACAGGAGAATTACAGGTGACACAGCTAAGATGGATTCTTACTTAAAATACAGGGACTACATTGTCTTCTATGTAACATTGACAAAAATTTTGAAAGCTGTCCATTTGTTTTCTTGATGAAGAAAACAAACAGTATATATATATTTTGTAATAGATGACTATTCCTAATGCATGCTTGTGAGACTGGAGAAATTGGATAGAGAGCCAAGGCTGGCACAGTCTTCCTCAGTTCGTGTGGAAAGTACTGGAACAAAGATATCCAAGAACAGTGAAGACTAATAAGTGGATAATTCCTCTCCACAAAAGCAACTTTAGAGATGAAATAAAGGAATGAGCAAAAGAAAAGCAATAACACTTGGATATTGGGATATCTAGATTAAGAGAAATGTAAGAATTGATAATATTTGAAAAAATATGAAGAAATTTTAAATGCCTGGTGGAAAAGCATTAAAGGAGAGAAGTGAAATAAGCCAACTGAGAAAGGAATTGTACAAGTAACTGCATAAACACCCTTGTTTCTTCTGGAAGAACAACTTTTGAGAACAGGATGATTTAAAATGATTGTGTCTCCTTAAAACATAAATATAATGCTCATGATGCTAAACCGTGTTCAAAAGAAAACTACTAAAATACTTTTCTTGCATATTCAGCTCTCACGTGATTTGCGAACCACGTTTCAGAATAGATTCAGGAAATTTAACAAATACAATGAAAAAAGAAATTATTAAAAAAAGTCCCAAACCCTCAAAAAAATCTATGAATTTAAGGTGCCTAAGTCAGCTCAAGCATAATTCCACCAGACACTCAGAAGTAGGCATATTTTCTTACTTCAGGTGAATGTTTTCCCTTCAGAAGCAGCTATGTGATTTTTACTGAGTTGCATCCGAAAAAACAGTTCACATTCAATTACATTTATAATCTTCAAGTAACCTGTACGTAACCTGAGTAGATTATATAATGTATTTACATAAAACATGAATGTGAACAACATGGCTTTATTTGCAGAAAAGGCATTTGACTCAGCAGAACAGAAATATGCTCAGCTGGGTTAATTTTGTGTATACATTTTCTGCTGGCTTAAGCTACTGTATACAGATCCCCAGAGTATAGTGCATGGTTACACACAGCTGTCACTTTATTTTCAGATATTTCAGAGAATTGCGGGGTTTTAATGTTTCAAAGAGATAATATGTAATTTCAAGACTCTGGTTGTAGAGCCTAATTAATGATACCCACTCTCAAGATAGATATTCCATTTCATAAATGTTCACAAGGCCATGCTTTAGGTAAGGCCGAACCTGGAGAACCAGTTACTTAAGGAATGGCTGCATAAAACTACTTGGTGAGGTTTTTTTAATAGTTTCCTGTTTTGGCAGCACCCTGCTTTAGTTTAGATAGAGAGAGAGAACACAGTGAAAGGCAGGGCATAACATTTGCTCTCTTCAGGCCAGTGGCTGCTTCCCCATAGCCCTGAGTTGAGCAAGAACCAGGAGTTGGGAAAAATAACTAAATTGAGAAAATTTCAGGATACTGAAAAACAAACAACTTCATGGGAGGAAAAGTTGGGGTAAACAGTTCCAAAACCTAGTTCTGGTGGCAGCCTGCAGGCATGTTTCTTGTACAAGATGAATGCAGCAGTCAGGAGGTATGCCTAATTTACCAAAGGGCAAGTTATCCCATTTATCAGGGCACAAAAGTGTGCATCTGGATGTTTACAAGGGAGTAAGAACTTGTCCTGGGTTCAGCAGTTGCAGTCAGTTTTTCTTCTCTTTAGCAGCTGGTGTTTTGAC
>NDXB01003778.1:139643-203352 GCA_002631895.1 Agapornis roseicollis | reverse complement strand
TGTGTGTGAATGTAAGACTGATAATGGGACCTCGCTGAAGGAGACCGGAGGAGTCAGGGACCCGATCAGTTCCAGCCGGCACCGAGGATTTCTTGGGGACAGCCATTGATCCCCGATCTATCAGGTTCCTCGTGGCATCCCCTGGATTTTGGATAAGACCCTTCATTTGTTTTAAACGAGTGGGTTCGAGTCCCACCATGTGCTGAGTTTTTGTGTTTATTGTGTTACCTACTTGTACTCAAGATAATAAATTATAGAACAGTGCGAGTGTGACCGTGAGAGAGAGACGGGCAAGTGAACACGAAGTGAGTGCGGGGCTCGGATCCGTGGTTCTGTTATCCCGCGAGGGGTGTAGTCGGAGAAGAATGAAGCAACAGATTTGAGTGATTGTATATTGTGTTGTAAAACAGTTATATCGTGGCATCTAAGTTAACTCATTGGTTTAAAAGTATGAGTAAATGGGCTACAAATGACAAAATCCCGAAAACTTCTCCGTTGGGATGCTTAACATTGGGGANGGAGAAGAATGAAGCAACAGATTTGAGTGATTGTATATTGTGTTGTAAAACAGTTATATCGTGGCATCTAAGTTAACTCATTGGTTTAAAAGTATGAGTAAATGGGCTACAAATGACAAAATCCCGAAAACTTCTCCGTTGGGATGCTTATTAGCACATTGGGGAGGTATAGGAGATGATTTGCGAAAGAACAAAATGATTGAGTATTGTAATCATTGGTGGCCGTTGTACACGTTAGAAGATCAAGAAGCATGGCCTGTGAATGGTACTTTGAATTATAATACTATTTTTCAGTTAATGCTGTTTTGTAGGAGGGAAGAAAATGGGATGAAGTGATGTATTGTCCTGGGTTCAGCAGTTGCAGTCAGCTTTTCTCCTCCTTAGTAGCTGGTGTTTTGACTTAATCCGGGAACAAGGCTGATAAGGCCAATGTTTTTGGTTGTTGCTGAGCAATGTTTTCCCTGACCAAGGACTTTGTGAGCCTCATGCTTTGCCAGGGAGGAGGGGGGGCTGGGAGGAAGGAGGGACAGGACTGTACTGACAGGACCAAACTGACCAAAGAGGTATTCCATACCATAGCACGTCATGCCCAGGAGGTAACTGGGAGTGATCGGCCTAGCTCNATGGGATGAAGTGATGTATTGTCCTGGGTTCAGCAGTTGCAGTCAGCTTTTCTCCTCCTTAGTAGCTGGTGTTTTGACTTAATCCGGGAACAAGGCTGATAAGGCCAATGTTTTTGGTTGTTGCTGAGCAATGTTTTCCCTGACCAAGGACTTTGTGAGCCTCATGCTTTGCCAGGGAGGAGGGGGGGCTGGGAGGAAGGAGGGACAGGACTGTACTGACAGGACCAAACTGACCAAAGAGGTATTCCATACCATAGCACGTCATGCCCAGGAGGTAACTGGGAGTGATCCGGAAGGCCTAGCTCTCTCTGGGTGGTTGGAAGAGGTGGTGGGTCAGCACTCGGTTGGTGGAGTGTCATGAGTTATCTGTTGTGGTTGATGGGATGCTGTATTCTTTTCCTTTATCGTTATTATTGTAGATGGTAGCAGCAGTGATTTGTGTTATACCTTAGTTACTAAACTGTTCTTATCTCAACCTGTGGGAGTTGTATTCTTTTGATTCTTCTCCCATCCCTCTGGAAGCAGGGGAGGGCAAGAAAGGGGGGTTGAGTGAGTGAAAGAGCTGCCTCTTTGGGTCTAAACGACATATATGTAGATATGTTTTTCACTTTGAGAAACCACCCATACTGTCAGGCTGAATGCAGAATTAATGTAGCTCCACCGGATCCCTTAATTTTGGCTTTGGAAAAGGACAGGGAAAAAAACTGAAAGCTTAAGCTGGAGAGATGGTGTTCAGATTGTGATATTGGGGAAAGATGTGTAAAGATAAGGAAAACCAAGGGGAAAACAAGGGGAGCTGGTGCAGCTCCTGTGCTTGAGCTTGGGATGGGTGCTGAGGCATTGGGAACAGACATGTTGACAGACAGGACTGAGGGGTTGTTAGCTTTAAAACTGGTTAAAGTGGTGGAGAAGGAATGTTTGGCAGAGGCAGGGCAGTGGGCTTCTCTTCTGTGGAACCAGATCAGTGTGAGTTTGGACACTGGAAGTGAGACTGCCCGGGGGGGAAGTGCCATGGGATGGCTCCGGTGACTGAATTTGAATCTTCTCTAGCAGGTTCACTGATTGTATTGAAGCTAGGGGACAAAGAAAAGGAAGTGGAATTTTTTGGTTGATAAGGGCACAACACATTAAGTTGTAAACAAAGCTTTAATGCCTTTGGGGGACAGTTTATTACTATAGAAGGAGCTACTGGCCAAAGTGAAAACGTGTGGCTTTTATAAACCTTTAAAGTACAAATTGGGAAAAAATCAGTTAGATGTAGTTTTGAGTTTATCTTTAATTCAGCACAAAAGCACACAGGAGGGCCTCCCTGAAATAGAAGAAAAACCTTAATCAGGTCTATCTGGGACTATGGGCATCTGAAGTTCAAAGAAAAAGGCTTTGCCTGTTAAAGTGGAAATAAAAAGGGGGGCCTGCCCAGTTAGAGTAAAACAATATCCCTTAAAGTTAGAAGATCAAAGGGAATAAAAAAAATCATTGATAAATTTTAAAATATGGATTATTAATTGAACGTGAATTGGAATATAGTACTCCTATCTGGACAGTAAAGAAATACGATGTGAAAAGTTTCAGATCGATTCAAGATCACAAAGCAATCCACAAAATTGCAGTGTTAGAAATGATTTTATCCAAACAGGATCTTAAATAACAAATTTATGAAGCAAATAAAGGCAAGTGAACAGCTCTGGGTGCATGGGGAGCCTCTGCTCTACCAACACACACGCCCCCCCCCCATTCCTGTGTCCTCTTTATAGCCACCAGGTGGTTCTGGCAAAGCCCATCCCAGTGATTCACACCTTCCCCAAGCCTGACATTCCAGAGACTTCTTCATTTACAATCCCATTGTTTAATCAACCCCATTCTTCAATCCCACCTTTTTCTTGTCCAGTTGCAAATCCTTTTGCAACTGAATTATTTGACTTTTATTTAAAGTTTCCTGAAGTATTTCCCTGTTTGTTCTTAATGCTTAATTTTGTGTTCTTCACAAACGTTTCTATAACAATACCAATAGTGAAAGCAGGAACACGATACAGATAAAAAGCAAAAACTATGTTCATGTTCTGTCAAAAATTCCATGTTTTAAGAGGGTTATATCTTATTACTTCACATTGACACGAATCACATATTTCACACAGAGGATATTCGTCCAGTAGTAACTAATTCGTATGATTTATTGACTGAATTGAATCATAATCAGAACTGGTTTGCCATCTTGGATTTAAAGGACACTTCCTTTTGCTCACCATTGGCCAAAGAAAGCCAAAATTTATTTCAAATCCTGACTCAGAAAAGGAAACTCAACTTGATGGCATTACCTAAGGGGTTTAAAAACAGACCAACAAGTTTTGGAAATCAGTTAGCACCGGAACTTAGAATTATGGAAGCCACCTACTCAGACAGGGTTCCTATGGGTTGTGGCTCAGGGATGTGGTCAGGGTTACCAGGGGAGCTTACACAGTGGGTCTGTATAAGGGGCTGCTGCTGTGTGGCTTGTACCAGGAAAGGGGTTGAACAGTTTGCCTGGTTTCTCTTGGAGAGGTTTGGAAGAAGCTTGTGTTGGGTATTCTTTGAGCTGTATTTTAGGATGAGAAGGGCTGACCCTTTTGGGGACATGACACCTTCAAAGTGAGGATTGATGGTGTCTGGAGGAGACATGATCAAACTGTACGTGCTTTCAAAGGCAGGTTAGAGGGGGTACGATGCGACTTTTATGTAAGGTTTATAACAGGAAACACTGACCCATAAAATGCACATTTTAATAAAGACCGTGTGTTCTGGATGTGTGGGGACACGATGGCTTTATGGATTTCCTTTCTCTCTTCCCTGCCTTCTCCTCTCAGCTCTGCCTTGTCCCAGGGCAGCACACGTGGCAGTGCTGGATGTCTCCTGGGGTCACTGCCACAGAGATGTGCATGGCAAATAACGTGTCTTGTGCACCATGGTGCTCGAGGGAGCTGTGAGGGAGTAGCTCCTGGAGGTGCTTTTGAAGGCAGCAGCAGGCAGGGAGCAAAAGGAGAGGTGGAAGGGGGCACATGTATCGCTGCCAGTGCTCCTGGTCTGTGGTCCCCAGTGTTGAGGACAAGAGCAGGGTGATGTGCCCCTTGCTGTTGTGTGCTCACCCCACCAAGGCTGCAAAGCATCCCTTTCTACCTTCAGGCTCCCTGCTGTCCGGGTGTTCAGTGAGATCAGAACAAGTGGAATTAAAGGCTTTGAAGGAAAATAAAAGGTAAACCTTTGATAGCAAAGGGACTCCTGGTGCTGGTGCTTTCAGACCAGCCTCCCACAGGGTGCAGGACTCCATGCACACAGCAGGGACTAATTAGGCAAGAGGCAGGTAAAAATTAACCTCTTCCTTTCTGCCTTGAGGATGCAACTTCTTTGCTAACTGGCTATGATATTAGAATGGTTTTGTGAGGAAAATACAAAGGCAGAAACTGGTGAAAGAAGCATTTTGTGATCACCTGGAAACACTGCGGCTGTCTTCGCTGGGACTCAGGAGCAGCACATTTGGTCCCTGAGCGTAAGGAGAGGTAAATGGATGGGAGGGTGTTAAAATGTGTCTACTTCTGCAGATCTTCCATCAGAGCAGTAGCTGTAGCACAGCTGTGAAGCAGGGAAATGGGATCACAGGATTGCTAGGGCTGGAACGGCCTCTGGAGATCATCTAGTCCACTTCTTCCCTAGGCAGCAGAAGCAGGCAGCCCAGGACACAATCCTGGTGCAGTCCCTTGTGTGCAGGACCTGGGGGTCTGCTGGGCTCTGCCTGTCCCTGGGTGGGCAGTGGTGCTTCCCTAAGGTTTGCTGGGGACTTGGGAACCACTGGACCAAGACCCACTCAGGATGGCTGCAATCTCCTGCTGGGCTCTGCCCCGAGAGATGTCTGGGGTCCGTTCAGTCACCAGGGAAGTGACAGGGAGAGAAAAGGATGTGTGGGTAGGGAAATGGAGCATCCCTGATCAGCACATTTCCCTCCTCCCCTTTCATCCCCCAGACACAAAGGCTGGCTGCTATTAACAGCTCTGGAGTGCACCTTGGTGCTCAGGGTGTTGAGGATGCTCAGGGGATGGGTGTGCTGCAGTGATGATCACCTGCATGTGCATCCTGCAGTGCTGCTCCTCTGCTTGGCCAGGGATAAGGGCAGGAGTGCAGCAGCTCTGCTTTCCTGGCTTGGTTTTGCAGCTCAACACTCGTCTGTGGAAGGTTTCAGGGGACATCAGGCTCGTAAGTGAACAGTGGTGGCCTCTCAGCAGAGGCTTCACTGTGTCAGGGGTGTGTGGCTGCCTGTGCGTGTGATGGGGATGGAGTCTTTGTGCCTGTTGACAGAGGTGTACAAGGCATTGCCTTCCCCACGCAGAGCCTCTGCTGTGTGAGCATGAGTGCGTGGTCTCCAGGAATCTGCCTTATCCTTGCAATAGAGGTATAATGGGTGTGCTGTGTGCCCAAGGAGAAGCAGGCAGGCTGGGAATACATGCTCTGGGTAGGGCTGGGCAATGCCTGTGTGCCTTTGGGTTTATGTGTGTGCAAATCCGTGTTTCTGTGAGGTGCTTTGGCATTGTGTGGTCTATAGCAAGGCACAGCAGAGCAGTGAGAGCTGTGTGTGGTGCTGGGGCTGAGCAAGGCCCGTGGGCATCTCTCACTTATTAGAGACAAACCCTGGTGAAATCCCACTGCTCCACTGCAGCCTCTGTGTGTTAATGTGGGGTCTTCTCTGCTGCTCTCTGAAACCAGGCGGTAGCTCCTGCCAGCAGGAACCCCAGCAAGACTCTCTTTAAATAGCAAACCACAGGGCAGGGGTATGTGGTGATGAGAGATGGGGCTCTCTGGGCAGGGCACCAGCAGGTTCCAGTGCCCTGGGGAAGGAGAGCACTTGCTCGGGTGCAGTCACCCTTGTACACAAAGTCATGAATGACAGCATTTCCCTGCCAGGCCTGGCCTTGTGCTTGCACCTCTTACAAGTCTATTTTCTCATCCTTGGGCAGGCAGTGGGGCTGAGAGCCATGGGCTCATTGTCATGCCATGACTCACTGGGGATGCTGTTGCCCCAGCAATGGCTGAGGAGCCCGCAGCATCTTTGATGGGACGATGTGAGTTCTCTTGGGGAGGGTGAAATGCTCTGCAAGACTTACAAAGGCATCAGCAAGGGCTGGGGGCAGAAAACACCCCATGGGGTTTGACCCTCTCTTCCTATGCTGTGTTCAAACCACCTGAGGTGTTCTGCACGGCTGCTCCTGTGGATGTCTTCTGCTCTGTGCAGGTCTCTGGGGCAGGGTTTGTGCCCATGGTCTCTTCACACGGAGGATGATGGCCAAGAATAACGGTCTGCAGAGCTCACCGGCCGACCACCACCCCTGCCCACCCGGCCAAGCCCGAGTGGAGGGGACGGGGCTCACCACGAGGTCAGGCTGGTCCCTGGGGACGTTGGGGGAGGCAGGATTGGGGAGGGTTGGCTCTGTGTGTGGCTGACACCTGGCATGGGCAGAGCTGGGATGCCCAACCTGCTTCCTCCCATTCACCTGGCTGTGCGTGGGTGCAGTGTGGCTGAGATCCCCCTCTTTCCCCACTGCAGGACCTGCTCAACCCAGGCTGACACCTCAGAGCTGCAAAGAGGAACTCCCTCGAATGGAGGGGAGCAGCCGCCTGCCTCTGCCTTCCAAGGCAGGAGGACCTTGACCAGGTACCTGCGTGTGAGCCTGAGCCTTTTGTACCTGGCTTTGACCCTGGGGTCAGCATCCTCTCCTGCTACATGGCATTCAGTGGCTGCAGGGACCAGCGTCTGTGAATGATGCCAGGGAGATGGCTTCAGGAGGGAATGGCTTCATCACATCTGTGGTCCTGGGGGCTCCTTTCTGTTGCAGGCAGCCTCCCTCTGTCCCGTCACCCATGTTTTCCTCATATTCCCTGTGGGAATGGTAGCAGGATTGGGGAAGGAGCCATGAGACTCTGCCAGAGTGAACTCTCTTGCTCATATTCTTGATCCCACACCATAGAATCATAGAATAGTTAAGAGTTGGAAAGGACCTTAAGATCATCAAGTTCCAACCCCTCCACCATGTCAGCCCCCTGCAGAACTATGAAGTAGTTCTGGATGGGAATATCGGATTTTAGAGGAAGCCCCTTGCTTTTAAATTGCCCTCTTCCGCCTTTTATTGTTGTTTCTTTATTATTAACCCAGCTCCCTGGGTTAATGCCCTCCTTTTCTGTATGAGATACAGGAAAAGCTTGAGGCCCCTGCACAGTCTGGCCCTGCAGCAAGCAGCCCAGCTCCGCCTCAGCTCCCCTGACATTTCAGCTGCCGGCAGCATCCCGCAGCTCAGCCCCTGCTGCAGGAGGACCTGCACCAGGGAGCACCNTGGATGCTTGAGGCACCCCCACACTTTGGGCCTGGAGCAAGCAGTGCTGCTTCCTCTCAGCCTCCCTGACATCTTTCAGCCTATTGACAGCATCCCGCAGCTCAGCCCCTGCTGCAGGAGGACCTGCACCAGGGAGCACCGGGTGCAGCCCTGCCCATGGTGCACCCTTCCCTCCCCAGAGCAGTGCAGGCACTCTCTGCACCCCGAGCTCTGCCCTGCAGCCTCCCCTCTCAACCGCTCTGTCTGGTGCCGACGCTGCCACCGCCGGGGCAGCCAGAGCAGAGCTCCCGGAGCGGGCCCTGAGACGGGCGCTCCGCATCCCTCTGCCTGTGCCCTGCCCGCACTGCCCCCCGGGGCTCTGGCTCCTGGACAAGTCCTGTCGAGGGCTCGGGTGTCCCGCGGGGGCTCCCCCAGCTCAGAAAGGAGGCTCCTGGGCCATGAGCTTCCCCTCGCTGTGGTGCTGAAGGCTCCTCTGGAGCTGCTCCCCTCGGGAAATGACCAAATGAGCATCACTGCAAGGGAGGAGAAAGGAAACGGTGCGGTTTAGAGGGAGCTGTGAGCGTTTTCGTCTCTGCTGTAGCCGTCCCGCTGGTTCTGACGCCTTCTCTTTGCTCTGCCGACGCCTCCTGACTCTTCCTTTCCCCCCATCCAGGATAGTCCGGCTGGTGCTGGTGCTGAGGGACTGGGCCAGAAGGAGCTTGCATGAGGAGCAGCAAAAGCCAGACCCCTTCCTTGAGCGCTTCCAGGGCAGTGAGTTCCAGGCAGTGGCTGCCAGGATTGCCAGTGACCTACAGGCTGAGGAGACCGAGGAGGGAAACAAGAAGTAGGGTCGCTTTCGTGTGCCCACAGCCATCCTTGGCGTGAGACAGCCATGCAGAGGGCTTGGGGGGTCCAGCAGTGATGGCTGATGGAGGTGGATGGGGATGGGAAAGGGAGCTGTAGGATGCAGTGGTGGGAAGGGGCCCTGCCCTTTCTGGCCAGCCTGGCACACAGGACCTGATAGTCTGTCCCTGTGGAAAAGACCTGGACTGTCCCTTACCTATGTGACCCTCTCTTCCCTGGTCCATGCCCTGGTGGGAAGCACACATTGCATGGCTTGTGACAGGTAGCAGAGCTCCCCATTTCCAGAGCAGTTCAACACTAGGGCTGGTGTTTAGAGCCAGCCCTGGGTCTGTGAGGAGATGTGCCTTTAGCTTTTGTGCACATGGGGAGCTGGGGACAAGGCAAGGGATGTGGGATCTCCACACAGGAGACCACAGCAAGCACAAACACATGGGGTTTGCCAGTCTCACTCATCATCTGTGGGGTGAAGGGAGTGTG
Source organism: Agapornis roseicollis (assembly GCA_002631895.1). Lineage (NCBI taxonomy): Eukaryota > Metazoa > Chordata > Aves > Psittaciformes > Psittacidae > Agapornis > Agapornis roseicollis. The sequence continues at coordinate 194,541 of NDXB01003778.1, read as the reverse complement.
TTTGCTGCCCCGGCCTCCCCAGGAGCAGACTCTGTGACAGCAGCTTTGTGAATAGGCTCTTTCAAATCCAGCCCTTTCATCTCCTCAGCTCTCACTCCTGGTGCAAAGCTATAACCTGGCTTTTCTTCTGCTGGCTGATTAAAGGGCAAAGCTCATGGACTCCTCTGTACCCTGTCATTATCTGTGGTAATTAAAACACCAAGAAGCAATTGTTTTCTGTAGGAGAAAAAGATCTGAGCTTTGTATCTGAGCCTTTACTGGGCATGGAAAGAATTGTTCTGCCCCGTGAGGTTAAGGGGAGATTGTTAATTATTAGAGGGAGATGAAGCATGCCCTGAAAGGGCTCTTGGTGCCAGTGGACTCATGAGGACATGGTGGTAACTTCTGCTGTTTCGTGGTCCTCATCTCTGCAGGTAAGTAACATAGGTAAATAGCCACAGGTAACTGAATGTGAGCCGCTGTTCACAGCCATAGGAGACTCTGTGGCTGCAAAGCCTTCAGGAAGAGGCAGATTCCCTTTTCTGGGCTCAGAGCTCTCGTTTCTGCCTGCCACGGGCAGTAGTGGTGATTTAAGGCTGGAATTACCACTATCAGCATTGTTATTGAGGTTATTAGTGCTTGTGGGTGTCACAACAGAAGCATCTGGCTGCGGGTGGCAGTGTGCTGGTGCTGTGTGTCCTGGGGACCAGGAAGTCCCTTTCTCAAAACCCATTAAAGTTGCTCTTTCTGAGCAAAAAATAAGCACTTCCGATGGGGAAGCTGGACTTGTCCATGCTGTATCCAGAGAGAGTGTCAAAGACTGCTGCTGGGTTTGTGCTGGGTGCTGCTCCTCATGTTCCAGGCACTGTGCATGCTGCCGCCTGTGCAAGGAGACTTCAATGCAGAGGTTTTGCTTTTGAAGCTGTCAGAAGCAATGGGGTGGGCACGGGGAATCTGTTGGCAAGTGGGTTGGTTTTTTTTCTCCTATCGCTGGAGGGAGTTTTCCATGTTCAAAAGTGGGAAAGGAGAGAGGGGAAAGAGAAGTTTTGCCTTACCAGGCTGCAGCCACTGAGCTTATCTGCCCAGCTGCAGAGTTTCTCTTCCCCCCCAGCTTCTCCAGTGAGATCTGGCGAGTGGAGCACACACAGCTAATCTGAGAGTCCCAAGATGAGCAGGATCAAACACTTGGGAGCAGTTCAAAGGCTGGACCAGGACTGAGCAGGCTGCAGGCAGGCAGCTGTAAGCAGCATGGTGATGGCAGCATTGCAATGCCAGCTGCCCTAGGTTGCTACTCTGGGGCTTGGGCATCTCTTGGTGCTCTCACTGCTCTGCAGGACACTTTCCTTCCTGCTCTAATTGATCTTCTTTTAAGATCTGTCTGGCATGGATCCAAACTTCATCTGAGAGAGACAATGTCATGTAACAAAAGTCTTCTGATCGTCCACTTCCATACATCTGTTTCAGGTGCTGGGTGTATGTAGGCTGCCGGCTCTGCCTTACTGTCCTACAGTTTCCTCTTCTGGTACATTACTGAGCCCAGTTATAGGGATAAAGAAGCTTCAACAGTGCTGGATGATTTTGCTCAGCACTGCTGGGATTGGTTTTATTGTACAGACTGACACTCAAGCTGCAGCTATGTTTTAAGCCAGTCCAGTGCAAAGGTTAAAGAATGGGACTTGGATGGTTCCTTCCAACCTTATTTTCTGTATTTAGCCCTTTATTTATACACTGCCAGCTCCGGTTTCTCTCTGGTTCCAGGAAGAAATGGCAGCTCTTTGTGGTGGACCCTGCAGGGGACTGGTATTACTGCTGGCTGGCTGTCATTGCAGTTCCTGTCCTCTATAACTGGTGCTTGCTTATAGCCAGGTAAGTTGGGAGGTTGTAGGCTCCCTCTCTCCTCTGTTCTTCCTGTTCACCCGGTTGTCATTGCTCAGCTGATATCAGACAAATGACACTGTTGGTTCTGGGGTGGGTATGAATCTAAAGGAAAGGGATCTCCTGCCACCTCTGTGACTTCTATGGTGCAGAGGCAGAGCATCCATCCTCTGTCCCTGCTTGGAAAGGACCATGATTGTGGGGTAAAGCTGTAAGGTATATCTGGGAGGTGGTTTCAAGACATCGCTTCACCTACGTGAAGAGAGGACAGGGTTTTCAGAGAAGGGGGTTTTAATTTCTAGGGGAAGAGGGGCAAATGGCCAAACTCTGTTGCAGAGTTAGGAGCCTCAGAATCAGCCCATTGAGCTGTAATAACTGGAGGTGATATGGAGATTTGTTGGTCTTACCACTCCATTTTATGACCTTCCTCCAGGGCTTGCTTCAATGACCTGCAAGAGACCTATGTTGTCCTCTGGCTGGTGTTAGACTACGTCTCAGATTCTATCTACATTGGGGACATAGTGATCCGCCTGCGCACAGGTAAGCAGAAACAGACCCCTGGCTTGTGAATGCTGTGCTTTAACCCCTAGAAGTGGGGATGATCTGTCAGGGAGAGACCTGATCTACAGCTCCATTAGAAGGAGGGTTTTGTCTCCCTTGGCACTCGCTAATAGGAAGCAGTCTCCACAGAAAGCATCTAATGAGAAAAATCTGCGAAACGAAGTAAGTTTCAGAGTGAAAGATTAATCATCCTAGCTTCCAACTTCACCCTTGAATAATTGTACAAGATTACCTGCGTTGCTATTAGTATTCGGGCATAGCTGAAGGTCTGTATCTCTGATTTTGCATCAGTTCAGCTAATGAATTATCTACATGTGAAAACGGTAGAATTTAGTGTTCCTAGAACGTGGCAGGTAGCTGTACATTTCTGTTAGAACTGCAATAATTCATGACCTGAAGGATGGAAACCTTTGCATTCTCATTTCTTCACGGCAACAAACTAAATCTCTAAGTGGTATCTTTAGGTGGCTTTTGCCAGATGGAGGGTTTGAGTGGTGACGAAAGCTTGCAAATGGAGTAGGTCAGGAGTAGGTCAGGTGGAAATGGTAGTATTTGGATGACCCTGTGCATGTCATCCCATAAAATGTCTCTCAAACGCACTTACAAACCCTGCAGTAGAGTTAAACATTAGCCAAGATAATTCTGTCATATGCTTGTCTGTTAGGTTTCTTGGAACAGGGGCTTCTGGTTAAGGACACAAAGAAGTTACGGGATAACTACATCCACACCTTACAGTTCAAGCTGGATGTTCTCTCCAGCCTGCCCACAGACCTGGCATACTTCACTGTGGGATTGCACTGCCCTGAGTTGCGTTTCAACAGGCTGCTCCGCTTCTCCCGCATGTTTGAGTTCTTCAATAGGACCGAGACCAGAACCAGCCACCCCAACATCTTCCGCATCAGCAACTTGGTTCTTTACATCCTGGTCATCATCCACTGGAACGCATGCATATATTATGCCATCTCCAAGGCCATAGGGCTTGGAAAGGACAGCTGGGTCTATCCCAACATCACAGACCCTGAATATAGTAATCTGACCCTGGGGTATGTCTACTGTCTCTACTGGTCTACCTTGACTTTGACTACTATTGGAGAGACCCCTCTGCCTGTGACTGATGAAGAATACCTCTTTGTGATCTTTGATTTCCTCATCGGTGTCCTCATCTTTGCCACCATTGTGGGGAATGTGGGATCCATGATATCCAACATGAATGCCACTAGGGCAGAGTTCCAGGCAAAAGTTGATGCTATCAAGCACTACATGCAGTTCCACAAGGTGAGCAAAGACATGGAAACCAAAGTCATCAAGTGGTTTGACTATGTGTGGACCAATAAGAAAGCAGTAGATGAACGGGAAGTCCTCAAGAATCTCCCTGATAAGTTACGGGCAGAGATTGCCATCAATGTTCACCTGGAGACACTGAAGAAGGTGAGGATATTCCAGAACTGTGAGGCAGATCTACTGGTGGAGCTGGTGCTGAAGCTTCGCCCTCAGGTGTTCAGCCCAGGGGATTACATTTGCCGGAAAGGAGACATTGGGAAAGAGATGTATATCATCAAGGAGGGGAAGCTGGCTGTGGTGGGAGATGATGGAACGACCCAGTATGCTTTGCTCACTGCAGGATGTTGTTTTGGTGAGATCAGCATCCTCAACATTAAAGGCAGCAAAATGGGCAACAGGCGCACAGCCAATATCCGTAGCTTGGGATACTCTGATCTCTTCTGCTTGTCAAAGGAAGATCTTATGGAAGCAGTCACAGAGTATCCTGATGCCAAAAGGATCTTGGAGGAGCGTGGCCGGGAAATACTGATCAAGGAAGGGCTGCTGGATGAGTCAGCTCCAGAGGAAAGCACGGAAGGAAAGAGCATGGAGGAGAGGCTCGACAGTCTGGCCTTGAACTTGGACACACTGCACACGCGCTTTGGCCGCGTCCTGACAGAGTACAATGATGCCCAGAAGAAACTCAAGCAGCGCATCACTGTTCTGGAGTCCAAGATGAGGCAGCAGGATCTGGAGGACTTCTCTGATAGCTCAGAGAGTCTGCTTGAGGATGAGGTGAAAACTTTACTTGGTGGGACACCATGAGGAGGTGCAGAGGTCAGCTGGATGATGTCTGGCCTTCTGCTGAGGCAGTGTTTGCTATTTCACAATGCAGATCCTATGGCTGCCTTGCCAGGGACTTCCCTCACGTCCTTAGCATTGCAGCTGCCGCTGCCTTGATGGCAGCTCCTGCGATGGCCCCAAAGCAGGTGGTTGTTCTAGCTCCTCCTCTGGCCTATCACTTTTCATGTTGCCTTCACCAGAGACCTGGGACTTGGATCACTAAGAAGAGGAGAATGACTAATGCCACTGCTGACATTTCCTTCCAGCTTCTGCAGGAGGTCTATGCCCATCACATCTTCTTCTTCCTCTTTGCCTTAGTAGAAGGTGGGACATGAAGGTTGCATAGGGGGGTACCTGGAAATGTCGACCTCCCATGTATGTTGTGGTGAAGGTCAAATTACCCTGAAATTAGAATTTGGGGTAAGATAAAAGGTTTTTTGTCCTCTCTAAATTAAATTGTAGGGTTTCTGTTGAGGTTTCGTTTGTTTGCTTGTTTGTTTGAATTACTAAGATGATTTTGGTTGCAGATGAGGTAGTTTCTGCCCTGCTTTTCCTCACAACACCAAGAGCCCTGGCTCTCAGCTGTCGCTTTTCCTGTGTTTTATCGATCCCGACCTTGCTGCTCGTTCTTTGCCTGCTCCTGACCCGGCATTCCCGCCTCCAACATCCCCTGGGCAGCAGAGGCTGCTCGGCCGCTATCGCCCTGCGGCTGCCAGCAGGGGGTGCTGTGAGCCGCCGAAAGGCAGCGCCTGCAGCCGCCGAGCGCGGAGCCGCAGGGGCTGGCGGCGGCCGCAGCAGCCGGACCCAAGCTGGGGTCCACGGGTTCGCGTCCCGCTGCGGTGCGAAGCGCCGGGCGGCGGAGCCCGGAGTGATTCCCGATGGAGCCGGAGCATCCTGCAGGGAGAGTGCTCAGGCATTGGAACAGGGCAGTACTGGAGTCACCGTCCCTGGAAGTGTTCACAAATCATACAGATGAGACTCTCAGTGGTTATGGGTCAGTGGTGGCTTTGGCAGTCCTGGAGTAACGGCTGGAATAATGATCTTAAGGGTCTTTTCCAATCTGGTTGTTTCTATGATTCTCAGTTCCCTTTTGCCTGCCCCATGCACCTTATCCGTGCTCCTCTGGCTTGAGAGCTTGGGGGCTTTTCTTCTCTGCTGCTGCGGAGCAGGGCTGGCCAGGGCATGCAGCCAGCCGGGGGCAGCGGGTGCGTGGCCCGGGGACAGGGAAACTCCTGCCTGAGGCTGGGGAACTGGCAGTTTAGGGGATATTCAGGCTTATTCCAGGGGAAAAACCCCAAAGGCAGCAAACCCTTACCCTCCCCCACTTCTAATCCCGGATAATAATCCACACGGGAAATTTTAAGCCTTTAGACAAATTACCCCGGAGGCTGGCTTTGTGAATGCAGAGCAGATCCCGCTTGTTTCCTCGCGGCGACAAGCCAGGAAATCAGAGATTGATGAACCGCTTGACAGGCCTGCTAATGAAATTAGCAGCAGCTCCGTGGCTCTTTTGGTGCCCAGGACAGGCAGATGTTGGAGTGGAGCACACAGCTGCACTCAATTCCCAGCAGGGCGGACGCGGGGCACATCAGATACAGCTTTGGCTGCTGCCTATTTTACAGATGGTTTCGGTAGGTACCTATCCCCCCTAAGGCTCTCCTGGAGATGGGGAGCAGGGGGCTGCTTAAGGCTGCTCCTCAGGGCTGCCATCCAGGAGGAAAAGCTGAAGGTGCCCACTGTAAGGGTCTGCTCAGCACCTTGCAGGGACTTGCCCATGCACCACAACACATCAAACTGTTTTACCTGTGTATTACCAGTTTCCTTCTTTTAGATCTCTCCCATTGCAAAAAATAATGCCCAATTCCACAGAGGCTTTCTCAACTGCATAATGTGGGTGGGAGACATCAAATATGAATCAAATACATTGAGGTCAGACCTGGGGGAAATGTGTGTGCCTCAGCAGGGTTCCAGTGCCATCCATTCTATTCCAGTGCCATTGCACCAGAGCTGCAGGAAAAAGGCTGGGATTCTCAGGTGTACCAGCCATGAATGTGTTACGTGGAACTGGGTTTCCCTCCCCTCTGAGCATCGCTTCTAGGAATGAAATCATCATTGCTGGATGATACCCAGAAAAAGCTCTCATCTGCCTTTGGGAAACGTAAGTACCCAGTTCACAGCTGGGAGGAATGGAGAGACGTGCCGGGGTGCAGCAGTGATAACCCCTGCCTCCCTCCTGCCTGCTTCTTGCTTTTCTTAAGAGGTTCATGAAGAAGCCACTTTGGTGACTGTGAGCAAGCCCCTCTTCTCCTTAGGCAGAGGGCAGCAGGGCTGAGACAGCAGCACAGGAGAACATCTGTCTTTGCCCCTTCACCAGAGCTAATTCAGGTCAGCAGGCTGCAGGCAGGGTTCAGATGGGTTTTGACCGCTGGATTGCAGAGTGGGCCTGGCTTTGAGCCCAGGGTCTGGCTTGAAGCCTGCAGCATCTGTATCTGGCACCACAGCCCTGGTGAGAGGGTCTGTTGTGCATGCAGTGCTGGGGGAAGGTGTGGGACACTGGGGTGTAGGGATGGTTGGCTCATGACTCACTGTGATACCTGGTGGCTGTGGGTCTGGTGTGTGGTGTGACAGGGTGTGCAGCTGCTCTTAGCACTGCTGAGCGTGGTGATGGTCTTCTCTATAGTGTGTCACTGCACCAGTCTGCACTGCTGGGATGGGGTTCTGGCTGCTCAGCCAGGACCTTGGTGGTGCGAAGCAGTGGGCTCCATGCTCCTGACTGCCTTGTGTCTCTCCTAGGGGCTCAGCTTGAAAATCAGCGAAGTTTGGAGGCAGGTCTGCAGCATGGGTCCCTCTCAGCACTCCTTAAATAGTTTTCCCTCCTCCAGCTTCTGCCTCCTCTGTGCCGGAGGGAAGCAAGACCGCCTGCCTGCTGCTGGTACTGCCTTCCCAGTAGTGAGGCACTGCATGCAGAGAGCTGCTGCGACAAGATTTCCCCCTGTTCTCTGGGGGCTGGGATGTGGAGGTGGTGTAGAAGGTCACTGGACTGCCGTGCAGCTCTTCCCTGGAGCGGGGATGGCTTGCTTATGCACATTTGGATTCAAGAGCTCTGAAATCAAAGCACTGCCTCCTTCCCTGCAGGTATGAGTGGGGTTTCAAAGGAAAGGCTCTATGCTCAGCAGCTTCACATGGCCCATGGGTGATGCTGGGTGTCCTGGGGCTGCTCCTGGACAATGGCTGGAGAGGACAGCCACCACCTACCAGCACATGAGCTACTGTCAAAGGGCTTCTGGTGGTGCTTGGTAGCGTGTGTTTTCTTTGCAGCCCCTGGTGAATATCTGAGGACCTTCCTGAGGTGTTTTATTGAGCCTTGACGCACTGAAGTGTGTTCTGCCCTTTGAAGGGGGAGGTTGGTGCTGAGCACCCAGCATGTCATGGTGGGTGCTCAGTCTCAGTTTCATCCTGTGGAGGTCAAGCCCTCTATCACCTCTATCCATGTGCTGTGGGGCAGTATCCCCATCACCATGAGCACGTTTCTCAGCCATAGGAGTGGAGCCACAGTGGCTGACCATTGCACACCTCTTGCAGGTGTCATCGTGCAGGTCCAGGTCAGCCTCTGTGTGAGCTCCCATGCTGGCTGTCTCACTTGCTTCCTTCTCCTTCCCTGTTCAAATAGGAGGGTGCACCTCCTCCTCAGTTAAACAAGCAGAAGCACCCATTCTGCATCAGAGAGTGTGTTGCCATGACAGCAGCTCAGGGTGATGGGTGAACAGGAGGTGAAGCCACCTCAGCCATCTTCCTTGGAGGGATGGAGGGAAAACCTGGCATGCTTTCCCAAAACCCCTTCTCCTCAGAACCCATTGGCTTAGGCTTCTGAGGGGGAAGGCTTCCTTACTGCATCATGAGTCTCTTCCTGGTGTCCTTCTCCTTAGCAGGGTTGCAGTGGTGGGGTCTGAGTTGAGTCTTGAAGGCAGGATCCAGGCTGGGCTCCAGTGACACTGACACAGGACTGGTTGCCTGTAAGCTTGCCACCTCCTGTGGGGACATCTGCCTTGGCTGGTTCTGCCAACCTCTGGGGTGGGAGACATGGCTCCTCCACATGGTTTATTTAGGGTGAGAGCCTGCAGAGCCAGGATCTGCAAGGAGGGATGCTTGGAGACTTCAGGTCTCCTTCTCTTCCCTTCCTCTATGATTTGACCACCCTTGTCCCCTCCCTGCCCCAAGCAACATGTTTTTCCTGGACCTGCGCCTCTTGGTCTCAGCCACACGTCACATCACACCTTCTGGACCAGGGAGGGGAAATACAGCAGAGGATTTAGGCTTATCCTTCTTGGAGACAGATCAAGTCTGTGATGGAGAGCGAATCCCCCTGCCTGCCTGGCTGGATTACCTGCAGTTGCAGCAGAACCTTTGATCTCCTCCAGTGCTGTGATCCCTGTGTGTGATGTGGGATGGGGATGGGGGGCACCAGAGGGGTGGCCGCTGTGCTCTAGGAAGAGCAGCCTCGGTGCTTTGCTTGGTGGGATGGTCTGCAATAGCTTGGATGGAGGAGAGCAAAGCAAGATAGGCTGGAGGAAGAGGAGAAGAAGGAACGTAAACATGTGCCTGCAATCCCTCATGGCTTTCCCTGGTGCTCAGAGGAAGCCCTGATAACACACCAGGCAGAGAGTGAAGATCCTCCCATGCCCATGATGTGGTTGTAACCCTTGCTGAGGAGGCCGCCAGGCTAGTTCTGAGGGTAAGAAGTTTTGGAGGCACTCTGGCACTTTTCTGGGAAGCTTTTGGAGCATATCCAGGATGCCTATCCAACGTCCTTGCCTGCAGGAGCATCCTTGCTTCTGAGCCCTCAGATGGTGATGCTGCACTTGGGTACCCTGCTGCCTTTGTAATCTAGGCCATGGTGGCATCTGCTTGGTGTGTGTGATCAGAGGGATGGGGAGCAAGCTTCCAGTCCCAGTTTCTGGCTCTTTTTCCGGCCCCAGGAGGACAGCTGCCGGAAGCTACACAAGGCAGAGGGGTGGGGAGATGGTGACATGGTAATGCAGAGCAGGAAAGCAGCAGTTTCTCACCTCATGGGTGGCTGTGGGTGCTTCTGAGTCTATTCATAGCCCTGTCACTGGCAGAGTGCTGTCTAGATGCTCTTCACTTGTCTCTTGAGTCACAAAGTTTCTGCTCTTGTTGAGAAGTGAGGATTCAGCAGCCACCTTCCTCTCCAAACAGACCCACAATGGCCAGGAACGGGCACCCTCAGCTCCCATCTCATCACAACCACCTGCCTCGTCTCAGGAGCTGCATGTTTCTACTGAAAGAAACCAGAGTCCCTGGTGATGGGCTCCATCTCCCCTGCTCCCATTCCCATGCAAGCTACAGGCTCTGACTTTGATGCTAAAACCAATCTTGTAGCAGAGCAGATGAGCTGTAGATTAGAAGTTGTCTGTATTTGCTGGCCCCAAGCACCCTCATAGTCCTGCATGTACCTGAGTCACAAAGACAACATCTGCTGTGTGTTTGCATACAGCTTCGAGATGCGAAGGTCAGATGGGACTGCAAGTGATGACCTTTGAGCATGCTGTAGAAGCACATCCCAGCCGTGCTTCTGCCTCATTTCAGGGGGTTTACCATCAGCTAGGCTTACAAGTTCATGGGGAATGCCAAGCTTCCGCGAGGGTTCACATGGAGCTGTTGTAATGGGAATCTTGGAGAATTCTTTGGTGAAGAAAAGACCCAGTGTCTTGGGGACAGTGCATTATAGGAGCACTGTTGGTGCAGAAGAGTCTTCCCCATGGTAAGAAATCACAGGGAGCAAAGATACACCCGTCTGGACCATTGCAATCCTGCTATCCCCTTTTCTCCCAGGCTCCTCATCCCTCTTTCTCCCCGGCTTGTTCTGCAGAGTTTTGAATGCCACATGAATCAATACTTTTAATTAGCTGCCATTTCTCATTTCTGCTTTATTGCCTGGGTAAGCAAATTGAAAGTGAGCATGTTGTGGTGGGCTCTAAGCACGGGATGTTTCTTGCCCCTGGGAGGCTGCCAAGCACCAGGATAGCGGCTGAGAGAAGAGGTGGGGGGACATACAAAGGAGCAATGCCTGCCTTGTTTGGGGTGCTGGGGGGGAGCTGAGCCCCTGTTGAGATGAAGGGCATGGGGCCACTCAGCTCTCGGCCAAGCTCCTCTGTGCCTTCATCTGGTTTTCCTGGTGGGAAAAGGGACTGAGAAGGGGAAGCTGGCATGGGAACACAGAGGGGTGTTGAAGCCCCACACTATGGCAAGTTTTAGCACTGCAGAGTGAGGCAGAGTGTGGGGAGCTCTCAGGCCCATGCCAGCCTTCAGGACAATACCTGTCACATCTGTCCCCAGGAGCATCCTGTGGGAAGCTGCAGGTGATGGAGCAGAGGGGGATGGACCCTGCTTGGGGTTGGTGTGGAGCTGAGCTCTTGTTTATGGGCAGATGCCCTGAACTCAGCCCTTTTTCAGCCCTGCAGCATCCTTCCAGCCCTGCTCAGGGGTAGGTTAATGCAGTGGTCAGATCCCAGCAGCCACAGGAGGATGTTCTCTGCTCTAAAGAGGGATCCTGCTGATCCCCATGGGTGGGAGCAAACGACTCCCTGCTGCTGCGGGTGTAATACTCTGAGGAGCTTATACAAGCTGGTAACACACTGCTGTCTGCATGGGTGTAGAGGTACTTTCCTATGGGCAGACTTGTCCTTTGCAGAAGTTTAAAGCCTCCCTTTGCTGCTTCTGAGCTGGGCTGCTCCTGGGAACGTGGCATGGCTGATGTGAGCTGTCACTGCTGTCTGCTTAACGTGCCTCTGCAGTGGTATTAGCAACAGACTGAGATTAAAGCTCCCTGCTTTTCCACTGTGCCTTCGTGTGCCAAGGCCTTTAGTCAAGGTGGGGACTGGCTGCTGAAGGCTTTCAGAAGTCACAATGGCCATGGTGGGCAGCCCTGCAAGCTGGAAGGGATGAGTTAGTCTGTGCCCTGACCCACATGTGTTGCTTTGCAGAGGGGTAGAGCTGAGAAGGGTCTCTGTGAATGGGGTGGTGTTGAGCTCCCTGCATCCCATCCATCCCAGGAGGCAGGGCAGGACAGAGATGCACTAACTGAGCTGGGGGATGTTACCCACCAAAAGCCAAACGCACTTCCTTGTGCCAAACCAAGGATTTATTGTTAGTCTAATTAAAACTTTAAACAGTATAAGCAAAAATGCAATGAGGAGTTGTTATTGTTAGTCCAGTTAAAATGATACTAACGCTGACAGCTATTGATCCTGTAATCAATACTTAACAAATACCATCAGCAGTGCTGCAGTTACAAGCTGCTGTGCAAGTAAAAGCTGGTATTTCCCCCATGGCATTGGGCTCCCCATGGGTGCGTTGGGAGCAGGCAGTAGAGGCAATGAGCCATTACCCTCCTGAGGTCTTGGCCAGGGTGGCATTCACCATGTAGGTTTCTTCCTTCTCTCACTTGAGTCCACTTGAGACTGGTTTTATGTTCTAACAGGCCTTACGCTCTGTTCTTTCTTCACTGGGATGCGAGTTCATGTTGCATATGTGACTTGAGTAGATCTGGTGCCTTGCACATACCTGGGATATCGGCTTTCTGATGGTCCTGTTCCCCGGGAGGATTTTGCTCAACTCCCAGGTTTGCATTGCCATCCCTGAGCTCTGTGGCCTTTGCATCCTCTGTGCCCACATCTTTGAGGCTTGAGCTCGCAATACTGCCATTGTGGCTTATTCTGGGGCCTTTGGTGGTTCACCCTACCTCAACTGAGGACTTTGTAATCATCTGTTTATGTCACACTTATGACTTACTTGTCACAACAAGTATTCTACTCCACAAAGAGCCTTCTCTGCTTCCTTTCTGCTTTCTCCCTCTCTCCAGGTTTCCAGTCCCCAGCTGATGGCTGTCTCAAGTAAGGGTCCCTAGGCCACCTCTTGCACCCTCAGCGGACTCATTCAGTGAGTCTTATTCCTATCAAACCCCTTTGATTCCTGCCAATTTCACCATTATCCAGATGCATATAAATTTGGGACTGTTCTGTATCCTGTGACCTGGATAACATCTGCTTTGAGATTTCCTACTGCAGCAGTGAATTGAATGGTAAGATCTGTGTGAAGGTCTGCTTTGTGCTGTTGCTCTCTGGGTTCTGATAGTGCACTGGTCTTGAAGGGAAAACTCCATTAGGAAAAGAAACAACGTTGAATGCCAAACCTTGAATGTAGCCAGGAGGCACAATGTGGTCTGACAGTTCCTTTGGCTTGTCAGAGCCACTGAATGATGGGTGCCAGTGGGCTGCTGTCTTTAAAAATGACCTTTTGTGAAAGGCAAAGTGAGGGAAAATGTCCCTTGATACAAAAAAACCCAACCACCAAAGTTGATGGAAACCTTTCTACTGCAGAACAATGGCAAAGGTTCCCTGTAAGCTGTCCTTGGCTTGATTGCTTTCTGCCAGATACGAAGGGCATAGCTGTGAGAACTCAGACTTATGGACCTGCTTGCATGGAGTAGTTGGCTGTTACTCCTTTTCCCTTCCCCAACCTTGGTCTTGGACCAGGAGGATGGCAAAGCTCTGCTGCTGATGCACCTCAGGGTGGCACGTTTCCTCATCAGCACAGGTTGTGTTATCTCTAGAGCCAAGCAACAGCCCAGACAATTCCAGCGCCTGACCCAAGGTGACTGTTGTGCTGCCATGCACTGATCTGCTCGACTCGCCAACAGTCCGATGACAGTTGGACATCCCAGTGCTCATGGGTGTCACTCTCCATACACTACATGCACACTAAAACTGTACTTTGGGGGTGTCCAGAGGTGGGGCCTCCAGAGTGCTGGCTCCCACAGGAAAGCATCCCAACATGGAGCAGACCCTATGCGAGGTCTTCAGCCCTGCCAAGCCCTGGGGAGGGGTGGCCACGCAAGCTGTGCATCCATCAGCTGAAGCCCTCTGGAGAGTGGCTGTCTGCTGAGTAAGGAGGGACCTCACCACCCGCTCTGGACAGAAGATCCTTGTTCTTCACTTTGTGCTGCTTGCCACAGCATGGCCCACATCAACCACCACGAGTTAACAAGCCAGGGTAAGTGATGGGGCTTTGTGCTTGGCCTCTCTTTTCCCCAGTTCACTTCTAAAGACATGAAAGGTGAAAATAAACCAAGAGCAGCTCTGAGGACATGCTTCCATCCTCCCCCTTTTCTCGGTCTTTCTTATTTCCTTTCATCTGCCTTTTCCCGTTCCCTGCTTTGCCCTGCTTACACCCTGATACTGAGCTGACACTGCTGTCAAAGATGCCCTTATCTCCAAGGGTATGCCGGTATTTTGGATTCAGAGACAGCATTAGGATCGAGATTCTGACTAATCTCCTCTGATAAGGTGCAATCACAGGGCAGAGGGTCTGACATCACCGCTCAGGTTTATATTTATCCCTTTCCTAGGTGCAGCCAAGGGGATGCTCCAGCCCTGCCAAGGGATGGGGGTGTTCTTTTGGACACAGCAGGCTGCCACACGGCTCCCTGTTTGGTGTCATTCCTCACCTGGGAAGGGGAAATGTGAAAAAGGAGTCTGACAGGAGCTACACATTGTAAATCAGGAGAGGCGTGCTGCAGTAAATCGAGTGACAGGCAGAAATCAGCACAAAAGAATTAGATGGATAGATAGGAATGAGAGATCAATAAACCGAGACTAAAGATAGCAAGAGAGATGCACTGAAGGCTGTTGACAGAGAAATAGATGGTGAAGCCAGAAAGATCCTCGAATAAGAGAAACATCAAATGAGAGAGACAAAGCTTAGAGCAGGGTCATTTTAAATGTGCTTCAGTGCTGGGCCAGGATTAGCCCAGACAATGTATGTTTAATGCTTCCTTTTTTCTCTCCTTGTTTTAAATCCCCTGAGTGGTGAGATGGGAGCAGCTCCACTAGCCCCAATCTCAGCTACTGGATTTAGACCTCTGTGTTAGAGCCAGGACATTGCATGTCTTGAATTAAACCTTTCTCAGTCCCCAGTTTAGCCAGTGAAAAGCTGCTTGGAGCAGTCTCACGGAGCAGGAGTGTGTGTGTCTGTGTGTGTGCTTAACTGCTGCTCTTACAGCCTCCTGATCCAATCTGTGTGTGCTGTGCAGCCATATCCCAGGTTTAAATCCAGCTCAGCCATAACTGAAACCTATCCTTCCCTGGAGCCTGCTGCTAGAAGGGGTGGCAGGTTTGGAGAAGGAAAAAGGTACAGGACAAGCAGCCTTGGGGTGCTCAGGTACAGGGTGTCTTGGTGGATATAGCCTGCTGGAGGGGTGTTAATGGGAGGGGGTTTTGGTTGGATAGGGAATAAAGGTTTCCCAGGTGTTGATCCCTGGCAGGTTGATTTGTTTGACTTTTAAGCCTGGATTTGCCTGGGTTGGTTTGCTTTTCAGCAGTCTAATGACCAGTGAGCTTGTTAGGGAAACCTTAAGGCATCCTGTAATACCTGATGGGATCCTGTTTCTCAGGTATTCTCTGCCTTAAAAGCCAATTGAGTTGAGGAAGCCTCATAATCTGGAATCGCTTTATTTCTTCAGGTCTGGTCTGAGAAAGGATCAAAAGAGTTGAGCAGCTTCAGAGCAGCTGCTAATTTCCTCTTGTTTTTATTAATTAGCTGAGATGCTCCCCATCTCCCTCCTCTCTGGGCATTTGAAACCACTGCAGGCAACTGAAATCCATTCCATCTCGTTATGCATCCTGAGAGGATCAGCCAGAGCAGGCATCCCCCTCTGTGGGCTGTGATGAAGGCATCTTCTCTGGCTCTGCAGGCTCCTTTCTCAACCATCTCCTCCACAGCAGAAGACCCAGAACTTCCAGCTCTTTTGACCCTGGACAGAAGAGAAAGGGGATGGGGACAAGTGTCAGTGTGTCATGTCCTGCAGAAAAGAGAGAGGGCATGCACAGAGCCTGAGGGGGCTGAGTTATCAGAGGACGGCTCAGATACCATCTCTAGGAAGGTGTCTGTGCCCAGTGGCAGGAGCAGGGGATGGGGTGGGCTGTGAGAAGATGCCTTCCTCCATGGCACAGACCTTCCCGAGGGAGGTATCTGTGCTCCGAGTGCTTTGTTCAACAGGCTCGTGGTGATCAGTGCACCAGAGACATTTATCAGCCCTGATGCATCTTTAATGCTGAGGTGGTGAGCAGAAGTGGAGCAGTGTTTGCAGATGGGTGAGCTGGGGAGCTGTGCGGTGGCCGTTAACCCTCGTGCATCAATTATGAGAGAATTAATAATTCACAGAGCTAATAACAAAGGCTTGTTTTTAATGGGTATGGAAATCCCAGCTTGCTCCTAGAAGGGGAGGCTGAGGAAGCAATGTCTGGCTCTGCTTCTGAGCCAAGCAGACAGCAGAGCACATGGGATATGCTGGGGATGCTGTGCTGGCTGGTGACATCTTGGAAGATCTGGACCCCTGTACCCATGCACAGCCCAGGGGCATCAGTGTGTGGGTGAGGGCAGAGGCATCATCTTCTCCTGTGGGCTCAGGCACTTGTTTTCCTGTTTGTGTCGGCAGCAGCTTGTTCCCCAGGGCTCCCACTCAGGGTGCACTCAGGGTGCACACCCCACTCAGATCCTGCATTGAGCATCTCTGCTGTGATGCCTCCATGACCCTGCGTTCCCTGGTCCTTCTATTACCTGGTGCCAAACAGTGTCTAATCTTGGCTTTCTGTTTAATCTTGTCAGGTGGGAAGCATGTGGACCCTGAGCTCTGCAAGGGCATTGATCCCATGGGAATCCTCCCCATCGGTCCCTGCCTGACAACATCTCTGTGGTTTGTCCCGCCTCTCTTTCCTTCAGGTGATTCATTCCTCTCTTCCTTCTCCCCATAACCTGCTCTTTTACTTCTTCAAGCATTAATATGGATGTTTTCTTGTGCCACTGTTGTCCTTCAGCTTAAATAGCTTTTCCCTCCCTGTTTACCCTCCAGATGTATTTATAGAGAAAAAGATCACATCACTGCCAGTTTGTTTTACCAAGGCCGATCAAGCTATGTTCTTCTACACCACTTTTATACCATGTGCCCTTCATTCACCAGCTCACTCAGGAGCCCTTCTCTGCTCTTTTTTTGACCTTCTTTAATATGAGTGACCCTGGGCAAATAATTTCACTTTTCCTGCCTCAGTTCCCCATCTATAGAGAGGACACAATGGCTCTGTCCTGTGGCATGGAACGGGTTATCGCAGAATCATAGGCTGGTTTATGTGCTACAGGAGCTATAGGAGCTTTCTCCTTTCCAGCCCTGGGGGCTCATTTCAATACTCTGTGAATTAACACCTCACCAGAAACATAAACTGAAGAGATATGCAGTCCTTGTTCCCCCTCCTGGTGGGCTCCAAGCTGTCTTTTGCTGGTGATGGGCTGTGTACCGTCCATCTGCTCCTGCTGCCTCCTGGCTTTGTGCTAGCCTCAAACATCATGAATGAAAGGAATTGGTATGGGTCACAAACCCTCTCTGCAGGGAGCTCTGCGGGTACCTTCCCTCCAGCCTCATGCTTCCATTCCGGGACTTTTGGCTGGTTTTGGGTTCTCCCACTCCCCAGGCATTCCTCCTTTGGTCACCATCTCCCACAGAGCATCAGCACTAAGACTAGAGAGGTGAGACTGCCCTGTTCCCTTTGCCTTTCTCTTTCAAGGCAATTACCACGTTAGTTTGTGAGGGTAAACCCACTACGTGTTGTAACCCTTCTTTCTTTTCTTGTGTGTACACTGTTCGTCATCCTTTTCTTCCTACTCCTGCTTTGCAGCCCCATCTGCTGAGATGGCACAAGGAACAGAGCGCACCTAAAAACAGGAGATGCATTTACATGGATAAATAGCCGCCCTTGAACTGTTCCCATCCAAGACAAGAGACATTTCAGAGGAGACTGTGACAGCCTTAAGCATCGATTCTGTTGGCACAGGAGGATGCAGCAGATTTCACCTAGAAAGTGGCTGTTTCAAGAGAGGAGTGCAGCACAGCTTAGAAGTGCTTATGTCTGGAGCGTGGATGTTTACACAGGGGAATAGCGTGCTCACCTTGCTATTAGAGCACAAAACAAATGTTTGCTGAGGTAAGTGTGGATCCCAAGCCCAGGTTTTGGGTTGGATGTGCAGCTTTGGAGCAGACACGCAGGGAGGTGCTGCATGCATGGCAATCATAGAATAGTTCAGGTTGGAAAGGACCTTAAGATCATCCAGTTCCAACCCCCCTGCCATAAGCAGGGACACCTCACACTGAACCATGGCACCCAAGGCTTCGTCCAACCTGGCCTTGAACACTGCCAGGGATGGAGCACTCACAACCTCCCTGGCCAACCCATTCCAGTGCCTCACCACCCTCACAGGAAAGAATTACTTCCTTAGATGCAATCTAAACCTCTCGTGTTGCAGTTTGAACCCGTTACCCCTTGTCCTGTCACTGCAGTCCCTAATGAAGAGTCCCTCCCCAGCATCCCTATAGGGCCCCCTTCAGATACTGGAAGGCTGCTATGAGGTCTCCATGCAGCCTTCTCTTCCCCAGGCTGAACAGCCCCAACTTTCTCAGCTGCAGGTTAAATGATCCCGAGGTCTGGAGAAAATACAGGGCCTGGAAGAGTTGCTCCCGGTCTCTCCTTGGGAGCTGTGCAAGGGAGAAGGTTGAAGGGCAGAGCCTGCTTGCCTGCATTCACAACCAACTCAGTGCTGGGGGTGTGTGTGTGTGGAAAGGCCCCAATCTCATTTCTCCAGTATTAAAAGCCAAAAAGAGTATACTGGTGAAAAAACTGCTTTTAATGTTATTCCCATCAGGCAAATTCTCCCTCCCTCTCTTTTCCTTGTCCCAAGAAGACTTGGTGAATAAGCCGCTGATGGATTTCCTCTTCTCTCCATTTTAATCAAATGAATGCATTTTCATGCCACCAAATTCCCATCACATTCATCTGAGGCTTTGGAGAAGGTTTTGGGTCTGTGCAGCCCGAGGAGGAGGAAGCTCATGCTTCTCTGCATCCAGTGATGGTAAGACACGGCCATAGATTCTCTGTTAAAGGAGATACATCCCCTCTTGCCCACACTACTGGCACATCACTGCAAATGCTGTTCCTGCTGTGACAGAAAGTGGCTTTGGTGGCCAAGTGCTTCTCCCATGGCATGGGGAGGAGGAAAAGAGGAAGAGGCTGGAAACTGGGGTGGCTTCTGGCTTGGGGTGGGCTGGTGAATATGTTGTATGGGGTAAGAGTATGACCCACCGCAGTGAGGATGCATCCCAGGGAGATGCTGTGCTCTTGATGGGAAGGGCTCGTGTTGGGAGTGCTGCGCAGTATCATGGCTGGCAGGGCAAATTCCCCATTGCATTGCAGCCATTGATTTAATTTCAGGGCAAGCACCAGTTTTCAGGCCATAATTGGAAGGGAACGGACTCTCATCTGCCGTGGGGGATAACAGGACCCAAGAGTACCAAACAGCTCCATGAGAGCCAGGTGGTGCTTCAAGGCAGCCTCCTTGGGTCTAACTCTGGTCCCTGGGAGGAGCTGCCTCTTCCAGGACCTGAAAGCCCCCTCCACTCTACCAGAACCCCCTCTCCTTCACGGCAGTGCCCTGGACACACATGGGCCTTGCAGGGGTCACATGCAGGTTTGGAGGGTCCTGCCCCAGTGAGGTGTGTTTGTGTAGGCTTTGTGGCAACAAACATGGGTGACTGTGGGGATCAGAGGGAGCTGGTTGCCAGAAAGGCTGTGAATAAGGGCTGCTGTTGTGCTTTCTGTGCTGGAGCCTGTGGGCTGGAGAGGAGGAGGCAAACCAAAATATTTATACCATAAAATGTGCACTTTTTTTTTGTGCTGAAGATTGAGCAGCATCCCAGCCCCTCCATATGGGCTTGTAAACACTGCTTACCTGCTTTCCTTCTCTCTTAGGGAGAGCATGACGTGGCTTGAAGTGGGGGGAGGCAGGCAGCTCCCATGGCTGGATTCTGGGGATACAAGGGCTGCAGTGGCTGTGGCTGCTCTTCCCCTGTCCTCTTATGCCCTAGTGTCCTTGGCTGGAGCCTGAGGCTTCCTTCCTTGCTGTCAGTGCTGATTCCCAGGAGGCTGTCATGGTCCCTCTCATTGTGGACCCCAGGCTTGGGGGGGGGTGTGGTTCCTCAGTTTACTCAGTTGCTCTATCCTCTTTTCTGTGGCTGGGATGAGGTGCATTGCAGTGACTGGGCTGGAAATGCAGCACCATTAATCAAGGCTGTGGGAGCAGGGATGCCTGGGGCTGCTGGTGTGTGCCACTGGATGAGACCAGTGTGATGCCCTCAAAAGCTGAGTTTGTTGAGGCTTTGGAGCCTTTGAGCTGAGCTTTGGTGCATCCTGCATTTAGGCTGCAGCAGGCTGGCAGCTTCCTGACCCTCACTGGTCTTCGGGAGAGATGCTGAGGCTCTCTGCAGTGACTCCTGTGTTATTTAACCTCCCTCTGTGGCTGGCTGGGAGCTGGCCCTCTCTGACTGCCGTCGCTTAGCCCTAACCAGCTCTTAAAGCACTGTCAGGAGCTCGAGGCCCTTCCCACGAAGCCCAGCCAGCTGGGACAGGCTCATTTTGTGATTACATTACAGAACGGTGGCATTAAATCTTCCAACCTGTGCACCGGATACAGCCCCGCATCCTTTCACTGCCAAGGTTTAAGATGGTCATGGATAACTGCCTTCCATCATAGCTATGCTCATAAATCTTCTGCTACCCTCTTTCAGGCGGGCTCCTGCTGTCACCCACAACAGTGGCCACTCTCTGTCTCCTGCAGTGGGTAACCTCCCCCTGCTCCCCTCATCCTGTGGTCCCTGTGCATCCTTTCTGTTCACACTGCCATTGGCTCTTTTACATGTGTTATCTCATCCCTATTACCCTTCTGCAGAAGGGACAAACCCTCTGCAGGTGCAACAGTGCTGGCTGGGCAAGTTTCCCTGTTGTTGCTTTCCCATCACTCCTTCACCCTTGCATCTAATATCTGACACCAATGAATTCCCCTCTCCCAGGCATTGGTCTCGCAGCTCTCATCCTGCTCACCCAGGCAGGGCATGATTTGGCCCTTCATCACGCCTCGAGGTTTGGAATGACATCTGTTACTTTCTTCCAATTCCCAGCTCCATTTTGACATGTTTCTGGCTCTGTCTGCCCAGTGGTATTGATTAGACTTTTTATGGAGTGAGTGTTTCTCCTGTATTTAGTTATCATGCTAGGCGCATTGCTGTGCTACAAGAGCTATATGATTAAAACAAGCTGGAAAAGAAAGAAAGCAAAAAAGCCTCCACGTAAACCCAGACCTCATGTCCTGCTCTAATTGCCTGTAAGTAGAGATGGCATATAAACATTTTTTGAGGCTTCTTATTTAGTTTTTAAGAGCACTGCTTTCTGAAGACCTCTGGCCCTGAATGCAGCCTGATAAAGGATTCTTTCACATATGTAGAGAAGACTGTAATTGTCTCCTCATTCCCTGGGAGCATGGTAACCCCATTCCTTTCTTTTCCCTAGGAAGCAGAGCAGCATGAACTAGTGATGGGAGTTTTACTGTCACAAGGACTGGCTGTGTACAAAGCAGATTACAGGTTTGTGTAGGAGAGGACTCTGATTTCAGTTTCTGGACCCTGGGATGTAAAGGTGGCAGTAAAACCTCTGTAGTCCCTACAAGAGCTGCTGTGGCACAGCAGCACTGACCTCAGGGCTGGTGCCTCTCAGCTGGTGCTTGACCTGATAGCAGGATGGGAGAGTACAGGGGGGGCCTCTGTTCCCAGGACACAGAGGACGTGGTGGTGAGACCCCTCGCCTCCGATACTTGTGGTGAAGCAAAGCACTGCACAGAGCACCCGGGTCACCAGTGTTCAACCGGTTTTAAGGGTTATCTCTTGGGATGGGATGTGCATTGTGGGTGCTCCTCCATCCAAAGAGCCGCCAGATTTAAAAGAGGGGTGAAGGAGGCACTGAAGGGGCAGATTGAAAGACAGCACAGCAGGAAAAGCCAGAAAACACCAAGAGCTTTATGAGTGGCAGCCAGGAGTTGATTAGCACTGATTGCTAACTATAGACCACAGCAAGACCCTGGAGCTCAAGGGTCAGTGGGGAAGAAAAGGTGAAACAGCCATGGATCAAGGAGAATTGTTTCAAGGATGGGGGAAATGCAGACAGCGTGGCCAATGCTTTGGGATGTTGCTCTGGAAAACCAGGGCCAGTCCTGGCAGAAAGCATGGGACCACCGATGCCTGAAATGCAACTGAGGATGGGAGCCAGGGGAGGGAAGAGCCGCTGAGCATCAGATTTGGTTCATCCAAGTGAGGAGATCCCAGGAGCTGCTGTGGGGCAGACCCCTCTCCCTGGCTTCCGTGGGGAATGCAGAGTCTCATCCGCTCTGCTCACAGCCTCTCCTGCCAAAACGTTTGCATTTCGGGTATGGACACCTGCCAGCCAAATTTAGGTTGGCCTGAACAGCAATCTGAGTGGCCAAGCAGCCACAGGAGATGGAGCCGGGCTTGCTCACCATCTGTCTGAGCTAGTGGCAGGGCTGTGGCACCAGCCCCAAAGGGAGATAACCCTTGCACTTGTGCTGGGGCAGAGCCCCTGGGGTAACGGTGTCCCCCCTGCATCAGGTAGGGCCCATCCCACCACCAATGGCACAGGGAGAGGCAACCATGTGTGGCACTGCTGCTCTTCCTGAGCAGGAGGTTGGTTGGGATGCCAGGCTGGAAACGGAGAGCAGTCCTGAATTCCGTGGGTGCCAGAATGGAAGGAAAGCACTGATCCTGGGCCAGTTTTCCAGTCCATTTGGTTTCTCTGTGGCTTGATGGGGACATTAAATGGCAGGCGTTATTTGCCAAGCTTGGGCATCACATCCCTGTGTGGAGAGGCCAATGATGAATTCTCAGGCACAGACACAGTGTTAATCACTAGCAAGGCTGACTGTAGTTGTAGAGGAGTCTCTCCACAGTAACAGAGCCAGCATCCACTGCAGGAGCTCATGGTCCAGTCCTTCCCCAGCCCTGGCCCAGGTTGTGGGGGTTTGAGACAGAGGATTTGCTTTGTGGGCTGCAGCAACAATGGGAGAAAACACTTCTGCAAAGCGGCTCTTCCTTGCTGAGCTGCAGGGGGGCTGTCACATCTCCTGTGTGATGGTGAGTAACCTAGGGACAGCAGAGGAAGCACCGCACATCTCTGATCTGCCCTAGTCCAGCCCCAGGCTCTCCCTGCTCCCAGCAGATGAACTTTAAACAAGGTACGTTTTCCCCCTGTAGTTGCCTGCTCGCTGACTGGGTTTCCAATAAGGTCACTGCAGGTTTTAAGCAAAGTTTCCCAAGTTAATCCCCATGAACATAATCATCAGAGCAAGCCTTGTTTTTGCAGGGCTGTGTCTTACACTTGTTAGGAGATGAGCGGCAGCAGCTCCCACTGAGTAATCGTTCTCATTAACTCATCTTTGTACCTTCCCTTTGCTCTCGCCAAAACACAACCTTGAGGGCTGCTCAAAACCAAAGCAAACAAACCAAATGAGCCAACAAAGTGGACAAGAAGAGACAGGACCAGGGGGGCTGGAACCTCTTCTACCTTCTTGTTCCATAGAGGAAGAATGTGCCTCGATTCCTGGTCCCTGCTGGGTCTGAGAATACAGACTGCGCCAGCAGCACAAGCTCCAGAGGCATGGCTGAGGTCACCATCCTTTCCATCCCTTCATCTCTCCATCAGAGACCTCAATACCACTGCCCCAATGCTGTCCTGCTTCTGTCCCCTGATGGAACACTGCCCACATCACCTGGGGCTGGGTTTATTGTCAGGAAAACTCTTCTAAATTGAATGGGAGCTTTGTCTTTAGGATGTTTTGTGATACTCTTTGCAGAACCCGAAGCCACTGAAAGAGCACTCTTAGACTCTGGTCTCAGCTGTGGGTCAGCAGGTCAGGATTATAGTCCTGGCTATGCTGCTGGTTTCAGTGGCATAAATGATGTGGGATCCCAAGGGCCACTGACTCCTGCAAATTACAGAGGTGAGTTCCTAGGCCATTCTTAGAGATGCCACCAAGGAAGTAGCCAGGACTAAATAGCTTTAGGTTAAGGGTTTCAATCTCAGACCACAAAGTTAGTTCCTGAAGCCAGGTTTTAGCATGCTCAGTGTGGCACCAGGGTCTGTCAGGCATTTGAAGCTGTCTCCTCTCTCCTGCCTCTGTTGTCTCCACTTCCTAACAGCCCTTCTTTGCCTCCTGCCGTCTCTAAGACCCAGCCTCTCCTGAGCTGCTCCAGCATTCAAGGAAGGGAATTGCATGTGGTGTACTGCTGCCTTGGACTGCAAACAGGGGAATACTCCAACCAGCCATGCAGGGGGAGATGAGTGGTTCCTCCTTTGAGGAAACCTCCAGGAACTGTGGGCAGAGAAGGTAACAAAAATCAGAGGATTCCAGGCAGGAGAGGGAAGGTGGGGCAGGGGGCTGTATCCCTGTCTGTGAGCCAGTGCCGCAGCACTCAAGGATGAAGGAGATGGGGTCATATGGGAGTGGTGGAGAGAGGAAAGAGGCTTGGGTGGTGGAAGTATCCCCATGACTTCTGTGGGAGCAGCAGTGTAACAGAAGCTGTGAGGTGTCGGGGTTGTTCTGTGGTGTGGCTGGAAGGTCTCTCTCCTGTTCCCACACTGCAAACTGCTCCTTGCTGCTGGGAACTTCCCCTTCTGCTGGTCCTCAGCCTGTCAGAGCAACAGGATCCCTGGAAGCCCGTTGCGAGGTGAAGGATCTGCCTCCTCCTGCTCTTCTCACTGCATGTCTCCAGGACACTGAACAGTTCTGACTTGTGCATGACCAATGGGCTTCTGCTGACGAGGAGCATACGGCCAGTGAGGGTGCAGAGGGAAAAGAGATAGATTATTCTCAATTGACTAGAACAGATGAAGCTGACCTTCAGAGAACAGAGCCATGAATCTTCAGACAATGGAGTGAGTGCCATGTGGATTTACTGTCCTCTGCCTTTAAAGGCCTGACCTCCATCACCCTGTCCTGCTCTTGAGAGAGAATAGGGACTAGGAAGATCTCCTGCGCAAAGCCCTGATTTACAGGTGTCTCCCAGCTACAAGTCGTGAGCACACACGAGTTTTCAGGCATGTTTACCCTGCAGGCTGCTTGCAGCTGTTGGGGAGCAGACAGACAGACAGACAGATATGGGATAGCAATAGATGGCGGAATGCAGTCTCCACCAAGGCTTCCTCTAACCTTCTCTAAAGAAAGAAATTCCTCTAAGACCACGAACATCATGAAGGAGCTCTAGGGGAAGCTGTTATCTTTCTGTTGATGCTTCGATAGTTCAGCTTGGGGATGCACAGTCCACATTCCTGTTTAAAGAGTGAGAAGTTGAATGGGAAGATTTGTTAAGCCTTGGGTTGTTGAGGCCAAATTGCCCTATAATCCTGTAGAGCTCCACCAGTGACGCAGCAGGGACCNAAGCTGTTATCTTTCTGTTGATGCTTCGATAGTTCAGCTTGGGGATGCACAGTCCACATTCCTGTTTAAAGAGTGAGAAGTTGAACGGGAAGATTTGTTAAGCCTTGGGTTGTTGAGGCCAAATTGCCCTATAATCCTGTAGAGCTCCAGCAGGGACCAGTTCAGCTGGATAAGAGCCACCACCAGGGTGACCTGAAGGATTCCAGATTTCTTGCTGTCTTTGAACAGAGCACCGTGCTCCTACCAGAACAGAGGGAGATGGAACAGCATCTGCCTTTCCCTCTGCTTGACCAGGTCTTGTCCTTGACGTGGCTGGGAGTGGTGGGCATAGCTGCCTGTTGCTGCGGCTCCAGGGTTTGAACTGTTGGGGATCAGAAGCCGTGTGTGATGGGAGGGTATTTCTGTGTGGTTTCCACTTCTGGGAGGTTGTTGATGTGGGATGATTCCCATTGGATGCTTGGTGACTCTGAGTCAACAAGGCTGTGTTGATGTGCAGCCTTGCCCCTCCTTCAGACTCTTGGCTGTGCTCAGTACCAGGTAAGAACCAAGAGAAGAAGATACAAGTAGAAAGGAGGAAAGAAACAAACAAAAGCTTTGCTGCCTGTGACTATCAGCCAGTTTCTCTGTGGGCAAAGCCAGCAGCACAGCCAGGGTTTGTTTTTCCAGCCCTCAACGTTTCCAGGGAAGAGCCAGGGTTTATATCTCAGAACCTGGAAAAGGCACGTCCAGACCCTAAGCATCTCACAGGGTCTGCCAGAGCCAGGAAAGCAAGGGGCAAGAGGGGACAGTGTGTCCACAGGGAACTCAGTATCTTAACCGCACTCTGAGCATGATAGCCTCTCCAGGAGCTGCGTGTACTTGTGGTTTCCTCACTCCTGTGCCTTGGTGTTCATCTCTCCTCTCTGCTCTTAGGGCAGGAATTGATTTCATGGAATAAAGGAGCAAAACTCCCACCATGCTGCTTGGTGTCAGTGCACTGACAAAGCACATCTGCAGAAGGGAGGCAAGGTTTCCAGAGGGCGGCACTGCTGGCTTTGCTTGTAGGCAAGACAAGCTTCTGCCTGGCAGCTCCATCATTTGCCGTCTGCACAGTGCTAGGGAGGAAGAGGAGATGGGGAGTGACAGGTTGACTCCCTGGGAGGTATCTCTGTGCAGAGAAAGCACCAGGAGAGGGCCAAGGAAACCTGGGGGTGATCTGCAGGACTGGAGAGTTGTTGAATGGCAGGAGGTCCCCTCCCAACTCTATCTCAGCCTGGACTGCCCTGTGAGATGCTTCAAGACACATGTGGAAGTGTTAGGGGCTGTTTTTAATGGCCACTTAAGCTGTGTTTCAACTGATGTGCCCACGTGTCCCCTGTGGGCATTCCCAGTGAGCCCGTGGAACCTGCAGCTTGGTGGTGCCCAAAGCTACCCCCATTTGCAAGCTGCACAGCCCTTTTCCATTGTCTTTGTTACAACAGGTTTATTGCTGGGATGCCCTCCTGCTCTTCCTGAGCAGATACTCATGCTTCCCTTGGCATCCATCATGGATCCATCCTGACCCATGCTCAGCCTTGGGCCTTGTGGCTCCAACCTTGGGGAGCAGCATCTCTCCCTTAGTGAGCCAAGGGCTTCATCCGAATGATGGTTGTCTCAGAAGCATTTGAACATGGGAACACAGGGATGTCTCCAAGTGTCATTTCTCTCAGTGGGGCAAGGTGGGCTTTGATCATAACTTACTTGGCTACACATTCATCCCGAATGTGCCCAGGCTTAGGCTGTGCATCAGGGGCTAACAAAAACCCAGAGCCTTTGATGCAGGGTGATGGACAAAGCATGATTCCCGCTGGTCATGGGTATCAGTGTGCTCTGAGGAGCTGCTCTCTGCAAGGCTTCCTGGGTTGGAATTGTATCAGAGGGGTGCTCAGGAAAAGCAACACTGGCAATGGATGATGGGCAAGGAATAGCAAATTAGTGCAGTGCCTTGGGTAACAGAATCTGTGCATTCCCCTAGCTGATGGGGTGCAAAATGCTTTTGAGTTTACTGGTCTGCTAATTCCCTTTTGCTCTTTGTCCTTTCAAGTTAAAAACCCTACAACTAAAGCTCTATTGAGGACCTGGAGCAGCTGAGTGGATACATGTAACCGCAGCTTCTGTCTTGTGGCTTCATCATAGAGATCAGGTTGGTACCATCAAAAGCTGAGTGCAGGGAACATTCCCTCCTAAAGCAGTAGCATCTACACACAGGGTTATGTGCAAGGAAATGATTCCCATTCAGTGACTGTCAGTGTGGCCTGGATCACCTTCACATGCAGAGTGACAGAGGACAGGGGTGCTATAGCTGGCAGAGGACAGTGTCTGTAGAAGGCACATTGTTTGGCAGTGCAGAGATCACAGAAAGCAACCTTGCAGGAGCGTTGAACCCTGGATCCTGTGATGCCAGCTCCAGAGCCCCCAGAGCTGCTGGGACTGGATGCGGGGGTACCTTTATATCACACCTTAATGATCTTTATCTTCCAATCCTGGAACACCTCTTGCTCAGAGGCACTGCTGTCCCCAGGCTGGCAGAGCTGCGGTGGTCAGCAGGGTGCTGCAAAGACTCACAGGGTCCAGGCTCAGGCACTAACTGGCTCGTTTCTCCTGCTGTCACATCTCTCTCAGGTCCTGCTTATGCTGCCAGGCACAGCTCTGTCTTTGCAAACTGATTTAGTGCCGCTGCACCTGGGGCTTATGCAAAACACAGCTCTGGGAGGGGAGAAAAAGGCATCTAAATCACTTTGGTGGTGTTGGATTCCCAGGGTGGGAGCTCCAAGGACTGCAGTGGAGGTGGAAGCGGTCTTGGACATAGCTATGGAGCTGCTCTGCACCAGACAGGCAGCTCTGTGGTGTTTGCTCAGGTCCTGGGGACCTGACACAGCCACCTGTACATGCATGGCTACAGCCTGCAAGCAGGACTGTCAACGGGCATCTTCTCCAAAGGCATTGGAGCAATGCTGGAGTGGCTGGGGAGCACATGGGGATGGCAGGGAGCACCATGAGGATGGTTGGGAACTGGGAATGGCAGGTGCCACGGTGATGAGACCCCTCAGAGGAACTTGGACCCTGCTGTTCTGTTTGGAGAGCATTCCAGATCTTGCTGATCCTCAGATGCCAGGCTTAATCTTCCTTGACAGCATGCTTTTGAAATCCAGCTCTGAGTCACAGGGACCCCTTTCCCATCATCCCTGCTATGTGCACATTGAATTGTGCACAGAGGATGATCACAAGGGCAAGCCCCTGTGTGAGAAGGAAGAGTTGTCATCAAAAGGGATGTTCAAGAGAAACAAGTTTTGGATCCTTCTGCAAATTACTCCTCTTCCAGTAGTTCCATCAGTGGATGCTGCGTATGTATTTTTCCAAGGCTTTCCACGGGTTTATACAGATTTCATTTTATAAATATGAATTAAATTGGAGACTTCTGCGTTAAATCCTTCAAGCGGTTGTTATTTTACTTCTTCCACTTGGGATTTCTGGAAGAATGCAGTCTTTACCACAAATATAAATGACAAGAAAGC
This sequence comes from Agapornis roseicollis, assembly GCA_002631895.1. Lineage (NCBI taxonomy): Eukaryota > Metazoa > Chordata > Aves > Psittaciformes > Psittacidae > Agapornis > Agapornis roseicollis. The sequence continues at coordinate 166,096 of NDXB01003778.1, read as the reverse complement.
ACAGGAAACATTGACAGCTTTTCTGCCTTTATTTCTGTCCTGGCTTAAGCTCAGCCAACAACTAAGTACCACTCAGCCACTCACCCCCTCTCGACCCCTGTGTGGGATGGGGAGGAGAATCATAAGAAGGTAAAAGTCATGTGCTGAGATAAGAACAGTTTAGTAACTGAAATAAAGTGGAATAAAATACTAATAGAAATGATAACAACAACAGTAATAGGAAAAGAGAGGAATAAACCCCAAATCAAGCGATGTACAATGCAATTGCTCATAACCCACTGACCAGTGCCTAGTGCATCCCTGAGCAGCGATGGGTGGCTCACAGCCAGCTCCCCCCTGTTTCTATATTGGGCATGATGTGCTGTGCTATGGAATATCCCTTCGGCCAGCTCAGGTTGGCTGTCCTGTCTCTGCTCCCTTCTTACTTCTTGTGCCCCTCCTCACTGGCAGAGCGTGAGGGACTGAGAAGTCCTTGATTTTCAGTAAGCACAACTTACGCTTCCCTGAAGAGTTTCCCTACTAAGCCAGCACTGCAAAGGAGCGAGGATAGAGCTTGCCTAAGTGAGGGGTTTATACTGTGGTGGGGGTGGCAGATCACTGAGGATGATGAATGACTGGGAGTAATGCTGCATTCCCAATTATCTGCCATCTTTTCCAAAACGTATGTATGAAAGAATGAGCTCGCAGCAGTCTCAGCTGAAACAGTTGGTCTTGGAGGCAGTTATTAATTCTTAATCACGGAATAAGCCTCACGACTGCTTGCATTATTTGAGGTGGATGAGGTAGCAGGCGGTGAGAGCATGAGAAGCATGTCCTCAACAACAGATACTGAGAGCTGCTGTGCCCTGCTGTATTTGAGAGGATAGAGCTTCACAGCAGGGTTAAAAGGAGGAAATACTGACAGAGAAATACTGATAAAGTTATTCTGGGAGCAGCAGAATGTGTACAGCCCAGTGATGCTGGGGCTCCTTGTGCTGGGGGGCTTCTCCAGAGTCTGCAGTGGGGGTTATCAGGGCTCAGATATTGCTCTGGGGTGACAAAGCTGGGTCTGTCCTCCCTCTGCTCACTGCTCTTTGTTCATCCCACTCATGGGATGGACCTCTGCTGCTGCCTCTCCCAGGAGTTCACCCACACACAGCTCTCGGAGATAGAGAAGAGGATGGAGGAGCAGAGCGAGGTAAGAGGAGGGGAGATAGAGAAGTTTTCCAGTTTAGAAAGTTGTTTGAAAGCTAAAAAAAGGGAAAACTAAAATCCCCCACTGGGAAACCCCTTGGAGGTTGCTACAAAACAAGGCTGAGCAGCTTCTTTGGATCCTGTGGAATTTAACACAGATTTGTCATCTAGGTGTCATACCCACCAGAAATGTCTCACTCTCTATTAATAGTTTCATAGATTTCAGAGGTTTTCCAGCTCAAAAGATCATTCTGTTCATCTCTTCTTGCATAAATTGGGCTATTCCTGTATCAAGCCATCTACACTGGCCAAACAGGAGCTTATCTTCCCGAAGGATCTCTGCTGAGATTTAAACACTTCCAGGCACAGAGAATCCATCATGTACTTGGTGAATTTTTGCAGAGGCTAATTGCTCTCACAATTAACTGTGTCTTTCTGATATCAAGCTTTCCAGCTGCTGCCTTTGATCCTGCAGACAGGGATTCAGCCAGGTTAAAGAGCTGTTAATCATGAGGTTCCCTGTCTAGGGACTTGTTCACTTCAGCAGTCTATGGTCTGCTGCCCTGTAGCACCTTTCTCAAAGGGTTTTGACAAGGAGCACGGGAGCAGCTGGCATATCAGGGAGCTTCAATTACTAGTACACGGGTCACTACCAGAAGAATATCAGAGGTCTGGTAGAGGAAAGGAGTCAAAGCTGTTGGTTTGCGGGTCTTTGGAGAAGCAGAAATGGGATGCGGTCGTGCCAGTGTCTGTACCCATGTGTGGGAAGGTGTGGGAGCAGTGAGGAGCTGCTGCTGGAGCTGGTGGAGGTGGCACAGTGCTGGAGTGCTCCTCCTTGCTATTTTCCAGAGCATCAGCTACAGAGAATTGTGCCAAACCTCATAATTAAGAGCTGGTGAAACCTTCCCCTTGCTGCAATGGCTTTTCCATGTGGCTTCTTCTGCCTGCATCCTGGGAAGCTGATTTAGAGCTGTTGTTGGGACTGGGATGTTTTGATGAGGTGTTGCTTTCACACCCTGCTGCTTGGGAAGACAAAGCTGTCTTAATTAGAGACCTGGAGGAACACAGCTACTGGGCTAACCAGGGGCACCTCTGCAGCATCCGTGACCTGGCTCCCAAAGTGGGGTGAATGCTGGTCCAGGAACCCTGGGTGCCCAGCTCTGCCCTGAAGGGTCCAAGGACAGGGCTGGTACCTGTAGAGGTGAAGGAGGACACATTTATAGTGCAGAATTATTCTTCAGGCTCGTGTTGGTTCTGCCTGGAGATAGTTCACCATGAGACAAGTCTCTCTTCTGCACTGGGCTGTGTTGTGCAGTGATTGTCCTTGGAGCCTAAGTAGCTTAGATGTGTGACTCCAGCCCCAACAGTAAATGAATGCAGCTATGGAACTGCTGCAGTGGAGCTGCTCAGCCATTTGGTTTGATGTAGCAGCTATATTTTCTCCAAATTAAACCATACTCCACTATCCGTTCTGCCAGCCCAATGCTCTGATTCATGTGAATCTGCACATGGCCTGTACTTAATAAGTGATAATAACCTCATGTGTTAATGTAGTTAAATTTTGTGAGACAACAGCCCAATAGACATGTTCAGTGCACAGATGATGACAGAAATCTGTATTTTTCAAAAAGAGCAGCAAATCTAATCTGTCCTTTCTGGTGGGGAATGAGTTGCATGATCTCCAAATGCTCTTTAGTCATTAACCCTAATTACTGGAGCTAGTTACACACAGATTTACATTTGTAATGGGGAAAGCAAGATATCTGGATATTTACATAAATATGTAGTCACTTTATCCACCCTTCTTCTCCCTGCAGAGAGCGATGTGATCTGAAAAGAAGAAAGTCCAAGAGGCCTCGCGTGTGTGCTGTACCCTGGTTTGTGACTGCCAAGCAGGTATGAGCTGTGAAGCTTGGTTTCAGTAATGAAGCATTTTCTCTTGGTTTATTAAGAGCAGGTTAGAGGTGATGGGATAATGGTCTGGAAGTAGCTGCATCCTAGGGGAGCTTCTGGGCGGCTCTTTAATCTCTCAGACAAGAGCATCGTGAGTCTGGAGAGTTAGCCAGCAATAAGGTTAAAGGTAAGGCACGCAATGTGAGTCTAATTATCCAGAGGAACAGGTCCCTGAGGGTGGTGTGTGCTGCTTTCATCCAGGCTTTGGAAAAGTGACTCAGAACCACTGGTGGGATCCTTAGGGGAGCTCCAGGCAGCAGCTCCCTCTGCCTGCCCCCAGTGAGCCATCCAGGCAGAGTGATTGCACTTATCCAGGCTTGCAGGTGGGACTGGGTTGTTGTCTATTTGTCCCAAGGTTTTGGACAATTGCTTTCTTTCCAGCTTACTGTTTGATGTGTGGTTCACAACAGTTCCTGGGAATTTATGATAGCCCGGGAAGCGCTGGTGAGTCAGGAGGCAGGCAGTCATTAATTCCCAGTAATGCCTTGGACTGAGTTCATTACTGTTATCAGAAGATGAAATGCTGTGAAAAGTAGATTTATTGATGTTTCTCAAGCTGGTGCAGTTTGCCTTTGGAAGAGATGGTGCTCGGGGGAAAAGCAGTGCCAGGGCATGGGCAAGCCAGGAGCCTGAATCCTCTTGCAGCAGTTTGTTCAACACAGAACTGTTTGCTGTGTGTTTGAAGCAAGAGATTGTATCAAGGTCACTCCATTGAGATTCAGCTTTGCAGTCTCCGTGGAAGGAGAGCTCTCGCTCTCACTGTTCTTGTAGATCTCTTTTTTACTTCCCCCCACACGTAAAAGGAAGGTCTTGCAAGCTCTTGCTCAGATAATAAAAGCTTTGCAGAATGGGGCTCTCACAAAGTGTCCTGCTGCAAAGGGCTGCTCTGAATCAGAAATTGCATCTGTTCCAGAAACTGGCTCTGCCTTTCTCCCATCCCCCCTCCAGGTTCAATCCTTGCCTCCGTTTCATTGCCATGAGGGCAGTTTGGTGGTTGAAGAGAGGATTCAGGGCTGTGCTTCCCGTACCAGACCCTACAGGCTGCTGAGGAGGAAACGGAGATGTACCCATTTGAAAAGCGTGTAGCAGGTTACAATAACATTAATCTGTCAGTTGCCGTAAATCCATCAGGAGCCACCTTCACAGAGTGTTTCCCTTCTTTTCCAGTGTCACGTGCAGTGTTTCCGACTGGCCTCCCAATCCACACAGGAGCAGCAACACCATTTAATTCCTCAGCTCCATGTGCTGTCACACTGGGCTTGAGAGGTCAATCTTGGTTTGCGTTCCATTGCTTTCCAGCAACCTAATGCAGATGGAGTGTGCCATGGTCACCCTCCCATCCCCAGTTAGTGCCCTGGTGATGCCACAGGCATCCCAGAATGGACTGAGACCCAGGAGGATGGTGGGATTGTTCTTACTCTGATGTGGGATGTGGATTAATTCAACCACTGAAGGGGAGACTAAAGCCCCCATGCAGGCAGGAGGCTGAGCAAACAGAGACAATGATTGCTGGAAAGTTTTATGAGGATAATAAAAACCTCATAATAAATGGCCATGAATATTTCATGGAGGGTGTAGCACTGGTGTGATGTATCATAGAGGAGTGATGGGATTTTACAGCATTCGGATGCAAATGGGGAACGTGTTCTATATTTTGCAGGTTTCTCCCCAGACACGCTGTGTTTTCTGTAAAGTAGATTGACTGAGAGCTTTTGAGATGAGAAACTTCTTCGGGGCTCTGGTTAGAGTCAAAGAGAAAGAACAGGCTGTATCAGAGGATTGTCGGCGCTAAAGATGAAAAAATCCCACACAGATCAAGCAGTCCATTTCCCGAAGTGCTGGGGGAAGCAAGGTAGGAGTTACCTAAGAGAAATCATGTGCTGTGCTGTCCTTGGAGCTGGAAACTGAGCTCTCCATCACGTAACAGCAGCCCCTCTGTGCTGGTGAATTCGAAACATGGGGTGGCTGTGGCACAATGCAACCACTGGTACCCAGGAGAGGAGGCAAAAGCTAGAAGCCAAGTGCTCATTCCTCACTTACTGCTCGGTACCAGATGTTTGAGGTTGCTTGGGACAAGCAGACAGCAAAAGAATCCCCTTTCAGGAGGGGACAAGTTTCTGAGCTTCACCCATTCTTGAGTACTGGGTTTGCTGTGGTTCAAAGGCATCAGCTGGCAAGATGCCTGGCCTGATGCCTTCATCTTCACATCTTCCTCTGCTTGTTTTCCTATTTCTAAGGCAGGATGGGGAGCACTCTCATCACCAAGCAAAGCATTGCTGAGCAGTACCTGCAGATATGCACCTTGTAACACTACGATCCAACAGACTAGCAGCTATTGTCTCTTCCAAAGCCTGTTTTGCCATCCAGCATGGGGTGGAGAGCATCCCTCCTGCCTCCTCTGTCTGTGGGAAGCTCCTCCATCCTTCTGGGGACATCAGTACAGATACCACACCACCGACTATTTCTCCTCTCTGCTTTGCAAGTTGCCAGTGAACCCACAGCGATTCCTTTGGATTTCTCAGCTCCTCCTTGTGATGCTGCTGAATTCATGGCACCAGTGATTCTTATCCTGTATGCTTGTTCCCAAAATGGTTGTTCTATGGTTTTGCCCTCCATGCTGTACTGATGGGCTTGGGTAGCCCAGGACCTTGCTGCTTATTGCCTTTTCAGGGGCTTTTTCCAGCAGTCTGACCAACCACCACAACCCAAATCTTCTCTTCCCCATTTTAATTTCCCTGCCGACTGCTGTGTCTGGGACATAGGACTCACACACAGGTGTGGATGCTGCTCAGGAGAGCCCTGCTTTCACCAGCACACCAATGACTATACAGGTCACAGCCATTCGCAGAGCTGGTGTGTTCAGCCAGATGGCATCTCAGTGGAGTTGGGCCCATCAAACTGCAAGTACCTGTTAAGAAGAGATTAAAAAAGGAGGGGAAAATAGAAAAAATGGACTTGTTTTTAACTCTGTGCCTCGATGATGCTGTGAGCTAATTTTTCCCACACTGGATGTTGTCTGTTGATGAAAACTCTCCCACAAAGGTGTTAAGCTCACTTGCTGGATCAGAAGTGTTTCTTCTTGGAGAGTGCTGATGAGATCGTGCCTTGATCAGCCAAAAGGGGGCTGATGTGAACATGCTTTACTACAAAGCAGTCATTACATTTCTCTTTAGGATTCAAATGAACATCTCCTCCATATTTCAGCTGCGCTGAACTGGTTTTGCAAAGACCCCTCCAGGCATTTGCTTAGGAACTGGTGAAATTACCCTGCCTAATGGCCTCCAGAAGTTAAGTTACCCAAGCAGAAACTGTGCCATGAAGGTCCCAGGAGCTGCGTGAAGCAAATGGCACGTTGGTTTCTATGCCAGTCTCAAGGTAGCAGCTGAAGCATAAATGGGGGATTGAAAAGGGCTTAATATGCTCACACTCTTTGTTGTTTTGGTCTCTTTATGCCCGTTAACTTGTCACTGCTCCTCCTGGAAAACATGTGGATGGGACAAGCAGCATTTATCCGTTTGTTCCATCTGCTCTGCTAACACCTCGGGTCAGGAGGGCTGGGGTTGCCATCAGCAAGTCCCATGCTGAGAGAGCAAGGGCAGTGGCTCGGGACTGGGTTAGCTGTGCATGGGAGACCCTCCTGCCGCCTCTCTGACTGCAGCAACCTGTCACAGAAGAACCTCAGGCTTCTTGCTTGCTACAGACAGGAGAGATCCAGTATCGCAGTCAGGAGGGATGAACCCCAGTTAGCTGTTCTACGTGGTGTTCCCCTCATGTGGGAACTGGTGGGATTAAATCTACAGATATCAACTATACAAATGCCTGTCAGCTGGAATGACAGATTTTGGTTGTGGGTGTCCTCCTCCTAGCTCACTGCTGTAAGAGAGGAAGAGCTCTCACCGGGGTGAGTATGTACTCAGGTTTCCTTTGTCATGTTGAGTTTAGCTGCCATGAAGTGTAATGACAAAGACAGCCTGGATCAGCTTCAAAATAGGGCAGAGTTCCAGATAGTATTTTCTACAACTTTTGAATCAAGTCAGACAAAAGGTTTCTCAATTAAGTTCCTCCAAGTACAGAGTTACAGTTAAGAGCTCATGGGAGTACTTACATATTCTGGTTTGTCACTTGGAAAGACATTAGGGGAGAGAAAGAGGAGCATTGGCAACCAGCATCTTGTAACCAGCTGCAAAGCAGCTACAGAGAATTCACCACTGTTAATATCAGGGTCCAGCACTGGTGTCACCCCCTTCCCCTCCATGGGGCTTCTCTCACTTCTTCCAAAGCAGGAGCCCAGCTCCACACCCAAGGTCTGGCTGTTTAGGAGCTCCGTCACCAAACGTGCGTAGTCCTGCATTGGTTTGCTCCAATAACTCTGAGTTATTGCAGATAACTGAGATTTACTCTGATGTTCCCGGTGCCTGGCTGTAAAAGGAGACATCTTTTTTACTTGTCCTGTGCTAAGCACAAACGAAGCACTTCGCTTCCAAAAGTATTTTAAGATGAAATAATTAATAGGCAGGAAAATAGCCACCAGTTCAGAGCCTTGTGAAGCTGTTTATGCTTCCTGCAGGACCTTTCCTCTCTCTCATCCCATTTCTCCTGCTTCCCTTGCAGTTGATGGCCCTTAGCTGGTATATCACATTCGAGCCTTTGCCTCACTCTACACGTAAGTAGTGGTGTGATCCTGTGGAATAAATGTGTGTGATGGGAGCCTGCTCCCTGCCCTCCAATGCATCGCCCCCAGCCTTGTGAGCACTCAGGTTTATTATTTCTCTTGCTGAGCTGTATTCAGACCTGACAACCTGACTTCATGCCCCTGAATTACTGCACCAAATCTGTGCGTAAAGACCTGAGCTGCAGCAGTGACTGATATGAATAGGTCTGCCTTCAGCTAAAAATAGAAAGCACAGGGCAAGCTTCCTGGCAGAGCTGTAGTAACTTCTAATATAAGGTGGTTCGGTGGCAGCAGTTCCCATGGCAAAGCTTCCTTTGATGCAATGAGGAACGCTGTAGTGTGTGCTCAAGCCAATCTTAGACAACAGAGATTCCTTGTGGGAACTGACCTGTGAGGCACAAAGCCCAGTATTGAGTTTTGAAGTTTATTTCTTCCCAGTATGGGGGTGCCCAGCCCTGGAGAAATCACTCCTTGCTTTTGTATTTCTCCGTGCCTCAGTTTCCCCTCTGTGAGAGGTCTGGGTGTTGTGGTGGATACATTTGGGCTGCTTCGTTACTGTGCCACAGGGAATGCTGCAGCGCTTGGGCAGACCCGCAGACCCCAGCCCACTCCCCTATGAGCCTGTTCTGCTCCATGGCTCCCCCCTGTGCTTTTATTCCTTCTCCTCCAGATCAGCGTTTGCTCTTTCCCCTATTCCCAAACCCAGCAGGAAAATGCACTTTCTCAGCCCCAGGTATAACCCTGTGGCCTTGCTTGCAATGAAGTGTTTTCTTCCTTGCAAGGCTAGGCATGCCTGTTGTAACTCGGTAAATCCTACATCATGGGAAGTTATTTTTCTGTTCATTAGGACTTATTTGCTGTGAAAATCATCCATCTATCTCCCAACTCCCCCAGAGTGCTCGTGCCATCAGTCATGACAGTGGTTCATCATAGCGATGCTAATCACAGTGAGTGGCTCATTGTCCCCCATGCTGGAACATATGGTCTCCTGCCTAAACCGTACCCCATGCAAAGGCTTCTGCACGAGAAGCAGCTGTGCAAAGACTTAGTGGATCTCCCTAGAGTCAGTGGGTCAGTCAAGTGTATTATCCACAAGGAAGAGCACGAGAGAACCAGACCAGGCAGCAGAAGAGCAGGGAGGGCTCTCAGGAGCATTGCTGTGGCTCTGGCACAGCTCTCCTCCTTGCCCAGGAGCAACGGTGCTGATACACAGCAGCCTCTGGGGTAGAGGGTAGCAGCAGGACAGTGGGAGGATGGGGCTGAGGGATGCAGGTTGAGGTCTTGGCTGCTCCTGGGCTCAGCTGTGTGCTTGAACAATAGGAAACTGCTGTGGTCTTTCCACCTTAGGCAGAACCGCTGCTCCTGCGTCAACATGAGCAGCCACTTGGTGCAGGATGTGATTCCTTTGGAGCTGAAGGGAACTGTCTTGAGACTACTGCATAGACCACAGAGTAACCCACAGGACTGGGACCTTCACCTGTACGCGTGCTTAGCTCCTGTATCAGCATAAGTGTAAAGGAATGCTGACATCCTCTTGGCATGCCCCTCAGCTCACTCGTGCTGCAATAGGGTGGCACAAATCTGAGGCTACCCTGGTCTGTCAGAGCCTCATCCTGTCATCTCCCTGGGAAGGAGGCTCTAAAACAAGAGGGTGTAATCTTTATTTCAAGGCAGAGCTCAGCAGGAACAAACAATCCAGCTCTTGGGCAAACGAGTGGCATAGGACAGGCTGCCATCACTTTCTTATTGTGCTCTCTTCCCCTGAAGTTACTTTTGGCTGGTTGGCCCTGGGGCTTTTTAGGTGGGGCTTTTTGCTGGGTCAGGCTTAATTGTAGCTCTTACATCAGGTGTGGAAGTGAGCAGCTCCAGAGTGCTGTGGATGCCATGGGCATGCAGGGGGAGGAAAGGGCTGTCAGGGGAGGTTGCAGAGATTAGGGGTGTTCTGTGAGTAAAGACAGCTCTTTGTGATGTGAGTGCTCCACATCTTTGCTCTCCTGTTCCCCTGGTTTCTGTCCTGTTCCAGAGAGCTTCTGGGGAGACCCAGGTCTGTTGCTTTCCTGGTGCGAACAGAGGTTTTGCTGGGTGAACACAAAGTCCTCCTGTAGGAAGGCTATTTCTTGGTGGTGTGTTTGTGGTCCATCATTTGATGCTGTCTCTGCTGCATACAGATAGAAGGCAGATGGAGATGTGCTTGTGCCTGCCCATGAGTGCTGGTCACTCTCAGATCCATCCTCAGGGCAGCAGCGCTCCCCAGAAACCCTGCTTTACTTTGAGGGGTGGCTGATGGGGAAGAGCAGAGTCCAGCCCTGGCAGAGTGAACCTCCCCCAGTCACTGCCTAGAAGGTCTGGCAGTGTCCATAGGGCATGTTTTGATGCTGCTAGAGTTTAGGCATGCGACTGAATGCATCTTACTTGATTTGCTGTGATAATGGCTTTAGGACAGTGGTGTGACAGATACACTGCTCCTGTTTGAGCTAACTGAATTTTGGTCCAGGCAAGTAGGCCTAACCAAAGTTAATCCTGTTGTGTGGAGCTATCAGGGAGAACTCAGCACCAAACCCCCCAGGAAACCCTGTTTGGCTTGAGGCTGGGCTGATAAGTGGCCAAAACCGCATTAACACAGCAGAAAATCTGACTAAAATCAATCACTTTATGCTATTAATATCTGCAGCCATCAGGTTGAGCTCTCCATCCACAGCAGCCAGCTGCACAGTGGTGATATCCCCTTGAGCAGCGATACTTCCCAAGGCTACCCCTCGAGGATGAGACATCGCTTACCTGACACCAGACATGGATGCATTGGTAAGTGACATTGCTTTTCATGTATGTAATGTGTAAGATACATAGAGTAAATTTAAGTGATTATCTTTGTATCCTATACCGAAAGTGTAGTAAATGTTGACTGCCAGCCCCTCAGTACTTACTACATATTTTACATACCTGAATTTCCTGGTTAGAACTCAATAACCTAACTACCAGCTCAGAGCTGAGTGATCTCTGGCTCTGTGACACCGTTGTTGGCATTCATTGAGTTGCAGGTGCACTGTGCTATCTTTTCTCCATTTCTGCTCTGTTTCTGCCCTTGCTGAGATCCTGCAGCCTCTGTTGGTTAGGCTCACAGGGAGTTTTCCAGCTTGCATTAAATAGGATGTGGTTCATTTTTATTCTGAGGTCAGGGTTAGCTTCCCTGTCCCATCCTATCCAAGAGAGGGTACTAAGAGGTTTTCAACATTAATATAGTACAGGAGCTGGCATAGCACTGATTCTACCTGGTGTCTTCAAGGGCTGGAATAATCATGGGAGGGATGGGCTGTGAGGTAGAGACCTGCTTATATATGTAAAGTGATGGAGGTGGAGATGCTGCTGTTGCTGTAGCTTGCAGCTGGGTTAGGATATATGCTGGTGGTGCAGGTATGATCAGTTCAAAGAAGTTTGCTATGTTGGGACCTAAAAGTGGCATCTAAGGGATGTCCATGAAGTGTCTAGGGGGGAAACTAGACTTTAAATAGCTGCAAGGATAACCAAGAGCTGGGAGCTTAGCTCTGTTACCTGCACGTGTTGATCAGCATTGAATTAGACAGAGGCCTGGCTGTTTGCTGAGAGCTGATCATACTTGCTGAACACCACTGCATCATCTCTTCCATAGTGCAGAAAAACAGCTGAACAAATGGACATGTGCAGGTGATCTGCAGTTCAGGGACTTTCTTTCTGTCTTGTGGCTTTTGGCGTGGGTTTGTTTCATTTTTTACTGCTGGGATCTGAAGGGATTTGGATGGTTCACTCTTCCCCAGCCTGATGGCCTTGGCAAGGAGAATACAGCTTCTCAGCACTGAATAAGACAACTGTGCAAGCAGGAGTGTTTCAGCCAGCTTGGACACAGAGCTGATTTATTACTCAATAGAGCCATTGAGGAGCTGGAAATTGGATGTGATTTGTACTCAGGGCCAGCACTGGCTTGCTGGGATGAATTCTGTTCGAGGCATCACCTGTGACTGCAACCTTCCCTCCCCTTCACTTCCAGAGCAGTGATACTGAAGGGTTTTACAGTGACCCCTATCCCCATGGCGAGCCCAGCTGACAGTGGGATCCTCACTGCTATCCCCCCTTCTTCTTCTCTCTGCCCACATAGGATTAGCCAGCCCAGATCTAATCTCTTCATCCCCACTGAACTGCTGAGAAATCCTGTGCTGGCTGCTTTTGGGCAAAACAGAAAAGCTCTTTGCTAATTCACCAAACTGAGGGGGGGAAAAAAAGAAACTAGGGAGAATAATTGCCTGATTCCCAGCATCCTCGATGGCAGCTCTTAAGCAATTACAGGGACTCAGCAACACCCGGATCGCAGCACGCTCTCGGAGATTAACCGTCTGCTCAGCTGGCAATTAGAGCTGGTTAAATGGGAAGCTGCCACTTAGCTTTGACTTTGTAGCGGCTGTTTTCACTTCTCAGAGTCAGGCTCCAGGTACTGAAGGGAGGGTGTGAATAGCTGTGGGGAAGGATTAAGCATGAGATGCTTTTCCTGTTTTGGAGGAGAAGCCTGTGGACAGGGTGGCTGGAAGGGAATAAAAGCAATGCTCTGGTTTCTGCATTAGTTGTCATCCTTATCCCACTCCCTGCTTCTTCTGTCAACCTGGAGGGCACAGGCTGGTCCCATGTTTCCTCCTGCTCTAACTTTCCCTCCATCTTTCTTTGAGACCTTGGGAAATGACTTAACTTGCTGATGCCATCTGTGAAAGCACCAGTGCTGGGTGTTTATGTGCTGTTCTCATTTACACAGGAGAAACACTTTATTGAGAGACACAAGTTCACCTCTCTGCTCAGGCTCAGACCTCCTGCGAGATCCTGTTCAGGTCAGTAGGGTGCACTTCATGGTTTCTTTGCTACCAAAGAGGTTTATGATGTTCCTGCCTCTTGTGCTGTGGTGCATTAGAGAACCTGAATGATAAATAATCCTTTAGCCTCAGTTGCTTCAGTGACTGGTGTATTGCTTCAGTGCTTCATGTAGACCTGCTGAGAGCGTGGCAGTCCCTCATTGCTGGCCTCCCCAGGGCATTATGGGGTTTAGTGCTGTATTAAGAATCTTGCCCAGCTCCTTTGGTGGGGATGAGGACATAAGATAATGACAGTGGAAGGAAAAGACTGGCTTACAGAGGCTAAGACAAATCCCTGCTGGCCCACTGCAGCCCTGTTTGCATCCCACAGGCACGCAGAGGCTTGATATGGCCCATGTCAGTTAACTCTTCTGCAAACATAGTGCAATGCTTATTGAACAGCCACTCCTGTCCTGCTCATAGGAAAAACCATGCAACCACCTGCTTTTCCTTGGCTATAAACCATGCTGGCATGAAGGGTGCTGGCCAGTGGTACATGGAGCCACAGCAGGAGCTGATGCCACTCTCCTTGGGCTCAGCAGGAACTTCATGCTTTGGCATTAGTTTTTGTCTTGCCATGAGTTTCTAGGCCAGCTGTCCTCCTTCATTATCCTCACACTACCTCTTTATCTCATCTGCCCCCTCTTCTTCCCGTTTCCTTCCTCCCGGTCCCCTGCCCATTGCTGAGCTCTTGCCCGCCAGCAAAAACAAGCCACAGCGGTGGAACATGACAGACCCTGCTGAAGACACATCGGGCCCGACAGCAGAGGCAGAGTCAGCAAGGCTGGTCCCTGCTTGCTGTCCCCCAGCATCCAGCTGGGAAGGAGCTTCCAGCTGTGGGAGGAAACTTCCAAAGTGCCCTTCTTGAGCACCTTGAGCACATCTGCAACCCTGCCTGTGCCTGGAAGCTGTAGACAGGAAGGCAGTTTCCATCTCCTCTGCCTGTGTGGTGTGCTCAGGCCAGCTCCTTCCCTACCATGCTCCCTCCGTGGCCCCAGGCTGACAGGTTGAGGGGCAGATCCAAGGCAGTGCTGGCTCCAGCATACACTATTATGCAGATCATTCTTCCTGAAAGTCCTTGATTATGGTCTTTCATGCCTCTAGACATGGCCTTGGTGGTGACAGGACAACCTGTTTGCACAGGAACAACATTAATAACAACATTCTTCTGTTCTGGCCATGGTGTGCTCAGAGACATCAGCTACAGAGGTGAGACTGAGGAGTTTGGGGCCATGCTGAGATGAAAGAGCCTTGGTTGTGTGACACAGAGTGGCTGTGGATATGAGGCAGAGCCCAAGGGCCCATTATGTGGCCAACCATAAAGAATAATAATAATCTGTAGGTGCAGGTGCTATAAATACAGCCTCTGCAGAGCCCTGCTTTCAGTTACTCCTCGCTTTACTTCTGCTGAACTCCAGCCACCATGCACAGCCATGAACTAAACTGCAAGGACCCTTCAGTTAAAGAAGGACCATGGAAATAGATGCAGTAAACCCTGTCCCAAAATATCCCATGTTTAATTTTACTCCCTCTTATCCCACACACCAGCTCTAACCCACAGCAGAGCTCTCATTTGAAATCAGAGGTGCTCATCAGGAGCAGCCTGCTGCTTCACGGCCTGGAGAGGAAAACAACCCTTCATTGTCACAGCTGTAGGACACAGATGTGCTGAGGCCTGGCCCTTTCCAGGGGCATGTTGTGCCTGTGAGAGCTGTGCTTTTGGGAAGCTTTGGGCTTGGATGTGCAGTCTGCAAAGAGAAACCCCAGCGTATGCAGGATCTCAGGGGAGGTGCATGGGGCTGAGTTAGGTGAGATCTTGTAGGAGACCTTGTAGTACAGGTGACTTACAAGCTTCAACCCTCTGGGAGGCTGTGCAAACCTTTATCTATGCCTCCAGATGTGCAGAACATCATCGACTCCTCTGGCAAGGGGAGCAAGAATGAAATTGAGATTGAGTTAAACTTCCCTGGTCACACTCCCTCCTTATGGCTTATTCTGGCATTGTCAGGCTGTGTCAGGAGCCTCCTGACAAGGTTTTTGGGTAAAGGCAAGAAAAATCAAGTAGTTAAATGCCTTTTAACCTCTAGAGGCAACGGGAAGGAGGCAGAGCCTTCAGTGTCTTGTTCAGCTCAGCAGCCAGAGCAGTTCCACATGGCTCAGCACAGCTGGAGCGGTATATGAGCCACATCTGCAGTGCCTTGGAGCAGGGAGGGTGAGGAGAGCTCTTGAAGTATTTGGTGTTATGAATTGTCCATCAGGAAGAGGACCAACAAAGCCAATAAGATGTGGAGGGGAAGCAGACCTCATTCTGCTGTACTTAAATTGTCAGGGCTGCTAGAAGTAGAAAACACAGTAACTGTGTCCCTACTTCCCAAAGTAGAATTATATTTGGGGTCTGGATGTTCCTCTGGGGAGGGTTATGGCTTGGGAAGGAGGATTTCCTGGCCCATGTATGCTGAGATCCACAGTCCAAATCAGGGAGCCCTTGCTATTCCAACACTGACCTCTCGTTAGAGGTTTAGACTTCTTAAGCTGGAGACTGCTTTGGACTCCAGCCTCCCAGACCTTACCTTGGTCTGAGGCCCACAGACAAGATAGAGCATGGAGGTCCAGGCAGGGTGGCTGTAGGTGATTGATTGCCTGCTGCTGTGGTCCCACCAGGCTGCAGTACTGTCTGCATAGACTGGGACACCCATTGCATGGTGGAGAGACCACAGGTGAGTGCAGGTGAGACTACAGGTATAGCAGGGAACTTCTTTGAAGTGATGGTGGTCACACATGGTTTTGTGGAACTCATTATCAGCAAGTCCTTAGGTAAAACTGCAACTGCAGTGTGCCTGTTCCACTGGGCAAGCTATCGGGTGCTCCCTGGCTCTTTGCTGGGCTGCAAAACTCAGGGGGAGGAAATCAATACAATGCAATACACAAAGCAGTGGCTGGATCCTCTTGTTGATGGAGGCAGTGCCTGTTTCTCTATCTGCAGCATCCAGGTCCATCACCAGAAAGCAGGCTGGGTGCACCAATGCAGACATCATTTTGCAGGCCAGTTGCACATGCTGGGTGGGGGTATTTAAGTGTTATTTTTTAGACAGCCAAACTTGTGCAGAGAGAGGGGGAAGATTTAATTTTAGCAAAGGACTGCAGAGGCTGTGGGTAACTGCACTGCTTGATGCTATTGTGCTGGGCTTGTAAAGGGATTAAAAGAGGCTAGTAACCCTAGGGTTAAAAGGGGGCTGGTAACCTCTAGCAGGATTAGAGAGTAAGGAAAAGAGAACCCGGAGTTTGGAGTAAAGACGCTTAAAAGTCTCTTGTATCAGCAAGCTCTTTTCTCTGGGGGAGACTAGGAGTGCAGCTTCTCCCAGTCACTCTGTTAATCTGGTCTCCATAGAAACAGGATGATGTTAGTGGTGACGCTCTCCCCTAAATGGCTGCTCAGCAGCCGTGTTAAAGGGGGAGAACAGCTTTCGTTTGTCACCCAAACCTGGTTTGTTTGTCCCCTGTCAGTCCCTGACTGTTGCTGCTGGGGGATTTTTGCTGCTAGTTTTGTGCTGGTGGAACCTGCACCAGTGCCCCCATGCACTGGATGTTTTGCTGGAGAGTTCACAGGCTCCAACCTCATTCACACCTCATTCAGCCAGCCCAGAGCAGTCACAGACATTTACACAGTTATGATTTTACTGGTGATCCTGAATGGGACAGGCTATGGCCCTCTTAAATGTGGCAGGTCTATATGTCTTACGCACCTACATTGCCTGGTGTGCCCAGGGTACCTCCTTATTGGGGGACCATGTTCAGGAGGCCTCCTGCAGTGACCACTCTTGGATATTGCAACACAGCCTATGGACAAGGCATCAAGAAGTCAGGAAACTTGCTTTGTCCTAAAGCAAATCCAGCCTTGCAACTTCCAGCCAACAGTAACAGCCAACAAGGAGGCTTTGCTCTGTGCCTGTCTGTGCTGGAGGCAGAATGCCTGTCCCAGGGATTCATCCCAGATGCTGACCAGCCTGGCCTCTAAATGCAAACTGGAGGTTCTAATGTAGCCATCCAGGCTGAGGGCGAAATGGTGGGAGGCTTGTAAACGTTCCCTGCATCTTTCTAAATCCCTTTTCATCCTGAGTCACATGCGGAAGGAGCGTGGGTGAGAGCGAGTAGGCAGGGAGAGAGAGGGATGGTAGGGCTGCATGAATTTGGATATGCACATCAGCTATCAAACATAGTGCAAAATTGCTGTGAAAGCAAGGGAAAAAAGATAAATTTCATGTCACAGTCTTCAGATGATGAGCTACTGCTGTTCCTGTTTTCTGTGTTAGCGGAGTTAAAGTGGGACTTGTTTGTTGAGATGAAAAAGGGGTCTTCTGCGGCTCCTGTCTCCTCTTCCTAACCCTTCCCTCCATTGTTCTCTCCATAGCTGTGTTTCCCAGTGGATCTCAGCCAGCTGCTGGGGACTGCTGCTACCTCGAGTCCTTTCAGATGAGTCACGGGTTTGGCTGAAGAAAGTTGAAACAAAGCAAACAAAATGTAGATGACCTTTCTGCCTACCTGCCTCCAGCGCCTGCTTCAATAACATGTTGTGCCTTCAACTAATTCCACCTGAAATTGGAACCATGTACTTAAAGACATCATGGAACTGAAGAGTCAGGGGAGAGACTTGTTGGCAAGCTCAACCCTAAACCAGACCTCAAAGATTTTCATCCTGGAGTCAATGCCACAGGATCCAATCTTCCCTTGCAGAGCCCCTCACTGTCTTTCTGGGTCCATCTGGATTTGTTCATGGGTGTTTCCTGTAAAACCCATTGCTTTCTCAGTGTGAAAAACATGTCTAGACCAAACAGCCACTTCAGATTTAATGTGTGAGTGATGACTTGAGTAAGAACCCAGCCACAGCACCACAGTGTCAGCCAGCACCAGGAAGCCTTGGGAAGAGAGGCCCAGCCCTGGTCTGCCAGTGAGTAAGAGAAAGGGCTCTGCGCACCCTGACCAGGTAGCCCTTTCCCACCTAATAAGCCCCGTGGAAGGGTCCTGTAGCCTCATCTCTCATTTAAAGTCATTCTGTTCCGCAGAGCAGGCAGTGGCTCCCATGGGGGCTATACCTCAGCAGTTGTAACTCATCCCAGTTTATAAATAAGATGTTTTTCCTTGACTGCCAGGTCGCAAAGACATCTACCAGGCAAGCCGTGATCTCTATGGCCTGTGAATCATCACTGATAACGGTGATCCTGTGGGTTGACTCCTGCCTTTGCCAGTTGTACAGCACCAGAGTTTGAGGATGCACCCAGAGAGAGCTCGCTGGCACTACAGTGAGGGAAATTGTCTCTTCCTTCTGGAGCACAACCCAGACAGAGATCACCTGTGAGGGATGCTCTTATGGGCAGAAGGGTAGTACAGGTTACCTTCACAGTCCCTGGAAGGTATTTGCACCTTCTTGACCCAGACTTCGCCATCCTTCACATTCATGAGTTCTCCTAGCACCAGGGCAAGATTAAGACTGAATTTTCTCCTTCTTGCTCACAGAACTGTTCACAGCCTGGCCTGTGTGCAATAGTCTCCAGCAAAACTGGGAAAACTTTGGCTGTTCTTTGTGTCTCAGTATCTCCTGCTCCTCCATCTGGAACATCAGCATCTTGGCCTCCATCCCTGGGATGTTTCCCTGCTCAGTTCAGACTCAGGTAAGTCCTCAGCTTTGTGTGTCAGTGCCTTGTTTTGTGTGGTCATAAGAACGTAGCCTTTCATCAGAGTGAAGACAGCATCAGAAACTGTGGGCTTAGTAATAGACATCAGCTTCATCTGGTAGGGTGGGAGACTGGAACCTGTGCGTTTGCTAGGAGTAAAGCTCAGATGATTCTGGAGGAGCTGGTCAGTGTCTCAGGTTCTCTTTCTGCCTCTACTACAACTGTCTGGCACAGCTAATGATGTGTTTCATTGTTCTGCATCTTCATCACAGCCAGGATAACAACACCTTGTGGGAGTGAGGGTAGATGTTCAATGGCATTTGTCATCAACTCGGCTGCAAGCACCCTGGGGAGGCCTATAAATAAGTGAGGGGCTGTGATTCAGCAGCCACTAGAGAAGCAGCGACTGCCCCTCTGTCCATTTCATGATTGCTTCAAAAGATTAAACTCTCTTTTTAATTTGGGGTTTTGCATTAAATGTGCAAGAACCCCTCCACAAGTGGAGCAGGGGGAGGTGATCTGCTGTGCCTCCAGGGATGCAGCCCATGAGACTGATTGCAGGCTCCACCTCAGCACCCTCATTCCTTATGGAATACCTGCCTTTGCGTTTCCTTCTTTGTCTTTGTTAGGGTGCGATTTTCCTGGTGTCTGTTACTGCTGGTCAGAGAGAGGCACTGAAAGAAAGTGTTTAGGTCAGATTTGTGGAGAAGCAGCCAGGTACCTGAATGTGTTATCAAAGTAGAAGCCCCTTTGCACTGCAGAATCACTGATGGGTCTCATATGAGATTGAGTGATCTGAGCAAAAAGTACAACCGTGTACACCTCGAGGCTCTTAGCAGCAAAATTGCAGCTTGGATTTAGGTTCAGATCCCCGAGTTCAGCTTTGCTTGTTTAGTTATTGGCAGTCATGCTTTTATAAGGCTGTGTGGGGTTGTGTATGCTGGGACACACTGAAGTAAAGGTCCTTTTCTGTGTGCACTTTGGGGGGAAACAGTGTGTGTATAAAGTTCTGTCAGCTACAGCATCAAAGCAGCTCTGCTGTCTGTGGCATGTTTATCATCTGTCCTCTGCTAAAATAACCTTAGTGAAGACCTTTGGCTTTGTCTGCATTTGGGAGGGAAGATGAACATGTGTCCCTTGTTTCAGGGGGTAAATGCTCTCACAGTTTGTTGGGGAAGAGCTTGGAGCAGAGTTGTCCATTTCCCCACTGACGAAAGAGGGAAGATGTTTTGTGGGCAGTGGGAAGGGGAATCAGTCAGCCCAGGGGAGATGAACAATAATCATGAGACCACATGTGAGACCTGCTGCGCCCTAAGAGATCCTAAGGACTCCATATGGTCTGAACAGCAGCAGCACTGAGCTCCACTGCTGTCTTAAAACCACCTGAACGTCAGTCCCGTGATGTGTTTGCAGCTTGGTGAATGAAGACGTGCTCTGTGCCCTAGATGAGAACACAGAGAAAGAGCCACAAAGGCATCACGCAGGCTTCTTGCTGAAGCACAGCCAGTGAGGAGGGAAGATCTCTCGGCCAGGTCATCCTGCAGCCCTCACCCTTTCTAGTGAAGCCTTGTTCCTGTTGGCCACGCAGTCCTTCTGCTTTCAAGTCAACAAGTTACAAAGAAGGTTAAATGCAAAGAGGAGGAGAAAAGACAGGATGATGTATTTCTGTGCACACACTCCCTCTCCCTCTTCATTCCTTTGAGCCATTTTTAACCCAAGCTAATTCAGCTGGAAATATTAATAACCCTATGAGGACGCCACCTCCTTGTAATGAAGTGTAAAGGTCACTTCTGCTCAAATCACACAACTCTTTCATTTTGTTCTCTGTGAGGAGCAGCTTCTCTCTTTAATTATTCAGTTTGCTTTTATATTGCAGTCGCTGCTCTCTTGTCTCTAATCTCCAATACTTCCCCATTACGCCAGCCCCCGGGAGGCTGGGTGATGCGGCAGCATGGGTTGCACCGTGGATGCTGTGAGCAGCAGTTGGGACTTGCCTGGGGGAGGAAGGAGAGGCTGGATATGAAGGAGAGATAATTCTTGGTTTTCAGAGTTACTTGTTTGATGGTGTGGGTCGGATGGATTTTTGTCAGGATTTTGTAATGTGTGTTAATCTTCGGCTGAGTTAAGTCCTTATACATGAGGTGCCACTTGACACCATGGGAAGGAAAGGGGCTGGGAAGGAGTGGGGAAATCCCTGTCCTTTGGGCTCACCTGATGGGTGGATGGAGGTGGAAGGCTGTGGATGGAAAGTGACCTGTGACTACACTGCTGAGTAACATAGTTGCTTACAGGGCCCTGAGATGAAGCAAAACCTCTGTGCTTGGGTGTCTCTTGGCTCGTGATGCCCGAAGCCAGGGACGACAGAATAAGAAATCACTGCAAATCTGAGCACTCCGGAGGCATGCTGTGAGAGTCACCAGCACAAAAATGGGGGATGATTGTTCTCTGGGGATGAATTTGGGGTCACATGCAAGTTCTTTGACAGGTGCCCAAGAGGGGTCTGAGGAACAGGGCCAGCAGGATCACACCACAGCTCCCCATCGTGCCCAGAGAAGCTCTGATTTAGCAGGCCCTCAGGGTTCTTCCCCACTCTATGCTGGCACCCAGTGGGTCTTCCCAGGAAAGCCACAGCATCCAAACCGTGTTCTTTCTGTTACCCTCCAGAGTGGGAGCAGCTCCCATCACTCTCCACCCCAGGCCCTTGCTCTTTTAACTGGAGGGTAGTGGGACCCTGGCTGGTGTGGTCCTTTCTCTGTGCTGGTTTCACCAGGCTTGGCTTTCTCAAAGGTGCAGTAAGGAGTCTAAGACCACAGGCAATGAGGCAAGAGACTGCATAGGAATGTGTGAAGTCCTGTAAGATCTCCAGGGGTTGGAAGGGGCTATTCCAACGGCTGAGATGATTATTGCACTAATTATTACTGTAGCATCCTAAATAATTAATACCCATTTCCAATTGTATGGACCCAAGAGAGGCAGAAACTTGTGGTGGCTGTAACTCCTCTGTCCTCCAAGCACTGCTCCCTTCAGAGCTTCTCTGAAGTGTTTTATCTCCCTGAATGTTTAAATGACTTGAGCAATGTGGGCTTTCCTCCATTTACCCATGGGACTCCTCGTTCTCTGCTCTAACTATAACACTGCAGCAGCTATTAGTGCCCACAAACAAACACAAGTCCTTGGTAGCTAGGATGAGTTAAGTTTATATAATCATATGAAGATTTGAAAGCTGAAAAGCCTTTCCCTGTGCACTGCATTAATCATTTAAAAGGAGCCTGAGTGATGGGTTTTTCATGTGTGTGTTGCTGGTTTCTTTTTCCCCCACTCCCCATGGAGTCCATGTGTTGTTGGCAATAACTTGGTGTGTTCAACACCAGCCAAGCCATTGCTAAAGCCAAAATGATTTCTGGACTCATGTTCACATTAATCTGGTGATGGGCTCATGCAAGCCGTGCACCGTGCTAGTAGTAAAGAAGCAGGATCTCTGATGAGAACATGTAAAGGTTTTGCTTGTAGGACATATTTAATGGTATAAGAAGTCTCACACAGAACTGGTATGGTCATTTCTAAATTACAGCTGCCAGCAGAAGCACAGAGACACGAAGCAGCAGTGGCACCGACACAAGGGAAGTCTAATGAGCATAGCACTGACCAGCTCTTTGACAGGGGATGGAGATGTCCTCTTCCAAGCTGTCCTGGTTGCCAGGAGTTTGCCCTCTCATTGCCTCTTTTGGACACTCTGTAGGAGCAGTAGCATCACAGTGAAGTCAAGCTACCAATTTAAACTTTGAAGCTATTTTCTCTGGTGTTGTCTGAAGAGGGGGCTTCAACAGCAGCCGTCCTGCAGCAAGCTGCAGAAGGTAACTATTGTCCATAGCATGTGTTGTGTACTTGCATCATCCCTCACTCCCGTCCCTTCTGCGATTGCTTCAGCAGACTATTAACAACAGCTCAATATGCAGTAGCATAGACCACACTGGGACACGGTTTGCTCTGTGTGGAGCTACAAATGTAGCTTGGTTCCAGCTAATGGCCTTATATGACCTCATCTCTATAAAACCTCATCTTAAACATGCACCACTTGTCCAAAACCTCACATAGACAGAAAATCCAGAGCTCAAAAGCTGTAACTTTGGTGAGACAGGAGGGAAAAAACAGCTGTGAGTTTTCAGGTGAAAATCCAGGAACATTTGACTGTGGTTTTGCAGATGTGATTTCTATGCTGTGCTCTATTTGGAGGGTGCAGTTCAACATCTGCCACCATCCTCCTTCGAGCCCCTAAGTATGGCTCATGGTAATGAGATTGAAGGATATAAAAAAATTCCTAGAGGAGCTAAGGAGAGATAATCAGGATTAGTGTGCTGACAATGGGGGAAGAGGCTGAAAGCGTGAGGGGGTGGCTATGGCCAGGGTTGCCAAAATGTGTGTCATTGCATTTCGAGAGTCTTCATTAAGGCAAATCCAGTCTTCTGGCTGAAGATGTGAACTGTTTTAATAATAAAGTCATTGGGATTACAAACAGAAGCTAAGAAAACAAGGGCACTTGCTCAGGCCTATATGTAATAATGCTCTGAGTAGTTCATGTCCTAAACATGCTTGTTTGAAAGCATCTCTGCTGAAACTGATACGGCAGATGCTCCTACCCTAACCGTATGCTATGATGCCTTCTGGCCCCAGCCAAAGGCATCAATTGAGGAAACAAATGTTGGCTTTATCTCCTGGTCCTGTTTAATACCCCAGATGTCTGTCGTGTTCTTTGGTGTCTGTGCTGCACAGTGACAGCCCTCACCTGCGTGGAAACACTAAGCTGTGGCATACAGAGGCTGCTGTATCTGTCTGTAACCTGGGGGAACAGATGGTGCTGCCTGACAAATGCAGACCGTCCCGCCTTTCCCCTCTCCTTTCTGCTGCAAATTGAGGCCTTAAACAGGATTGGTGTGGCTAACAACAACCTCATCTAGGATGACTCTTTGGGGGATTAATGACTGGTCGCTGGGGAAAGGTTTAATGGTCCAAAGAGATCAGCAGTCCCAAGCCAGTTTATTAATCAGCTGGGGCTAAGGCCATTATAGCTTAACGGCTCAGATTGCTTGAAGCAAGGCAGGCAAGGACTCTACACAGAAATAAACCCAAAAAAGCAATGAGATCCTTGGGACCCAGTGCAGAAACTTGCTGATTGTCAGGGACTGAGGCTTAGCAAGGAAATGCAAAAAGAAAAGGGATTGATGGGCTTGTTTCACTTATGCGTGATGCACTGCAACCCACCTCGCTCCCTCCCTGGTGCAGCGCTTCCTGAACAAGCCCATGGGCTTCCAGCCAGCTTTGTCTCCAGCAGTGGCTCCTAGACAGTACTAAACCCTATACAGTGACCTGGACAGTTGGGGACTACTATTGGGAGAGGAAATTTCTTTCTAACACCTTGTTCAGAGATTAAGTTTCTGCCCCGGAGCATGGAATCTGAGATTCTTATTATTTTTATCACAGCAAGTGGAAGTGGAGAAGCTATTCTTATTCATATAAATGTCTAATCCTACTCTGATTCCTCCTGAGCTGTTGCATTTGCTGTGATTACTTTTTCCCAGTTATAGCTAAAATAAATTTAGCACTTTAATGATCTGCCTTTACAATGCAGCAGTCCCTGAGATGAGAAAAGTAGGCGCTGAGCAGGTCCAGCTGTGGAACCTGTCCCATCTCAGGGCACAGGGAAGGCTTGGCTGTATCCTGGCTGCCCAAGAGAAGTTAGATGCCATTTGTATGGAGGATGGGGATAATGCTATTCTTGGACTATCTATCTCTTCAGTTTAGACCCTTTGGGGTTAATCTATAGCAGGACATCTGAATACAGCATAGTGATAAAGTTATCTCCCCTAGAGCGCAGTGCAGGTGAGCACTAGGATCACTGAGAAATAAGACCTGCTCGCAGGTACCAAAGACCTTTGGAGCAATTCTCAACTGCCCCCATGCAGTAAGACTGGGTAGGAGCCACTGACTTGTTCTGGCTGGGCTGGGAAATATTACAGCAAGCTGGTAAAGGTAGCTTGGGGTCAGTGGGCTCTTTACTGGCTTGAAAGTCAGGTCCCTGTGCTTCATCTTCACAGTCTGTTTTAAGCAGCCTACAAAGAGTCTGATCTTCTGAGGAGAGCTCTGGCTTTGCTCTAAAATCTCATCACAGTGAGAAACTGTTTCCATTCTGATACATTTTATATTATTTCTTGAGTTTGTTGTTTTTTCTCCATCCAAAGTCATGAACTCTGTGTGAGAGCAGATCCCTTATTTGCATACATCAGCTGCCTTTGGGGGCAAAACATCTTCTAAACTCTTATTGTACTCTTCCTTTTTCTTCATGTGAAAATCAGCCATTTCTGCTCTTTTAAGCTGGTTCACTCTTGCTTCCCTCTGCAGAACTCCTGGCTCTCTGGCTGGCCTAAGATGGTGAAAACAAACATGTCTCATACAGTCCAGTGCTCCAGCCTGAACTAACATTATGTGCAACACTGCAGGTCTCTCCTGATGCAGTGATATCAAGAACTGTGGACACAGTCTCTTCCCTGGAGAGGAACCTGCACAATCAGTAGGTAAAAGCTGGTTTTAAAGGACATAGTTGGTGGCAAAAGGTGTGGTTTTGTGTGTGGATGTGGCTTATGGAACAAAGAGGGCAAGCAACCTCCAGTTTCTGAACATCACTTGATAAAGATTTCCAGTTTGCAAGGGCAGCAGCTTACATTTGATAAATTGCAGAACAGAAAGAAGGTGGTAGGCACCAGGGACAAGCTGGAATTCTCATGGAGTTCCCTTTCTGGAGAGCCATGCCTGGGTCTCATTGCTTTGTATCCATTTTCACCAGTGGGATGTTGTATGTGGACTCAAACTTCCTGTACTTCTGGATCCCAAGAGTTCCAAATGAGATGCTTCTATTGCTTTAGCAAGTAAAGGGCGGGTAGCTGTGAGCTGTGATTCTATAAGATCAATCAAAACTTCGTTATGTGACTATGTAGCATGTAGCAAAATTCTATGCTTCTAGTTCAGCTTCAGAGGTGACAGTTCTTGGTGGTCTTGCTTTTTATGGCTATACAGACTCAGGTTATGGAGAGTGATAATGATGTTCACACACCAACCCATGGATGTATCACTGAAATTACAGAATTCATGGAATTATAGAATAGTTAGGGTTGGAAAAGACCTTAAGATCATCTAGTTCCAACCCCCTGCCAAATTAATCCAATATCAAATATGCTTGGTTCTAATTCTTGAAGACCGAGGGCTGTAATAACTGAGGGAGCTATAGTAGCCAACAAGTAACTCCCTTACACAATCCTGAAGTCTCTTTGCACTAAGGAGGTGGAGGAGCAAATCTTCCTCAGATGATGTATGCTGGCCCTGTGTGGATCTCCTTTTAGACCAAATTCTAAGGTTCCCTGGAAGATGAAGAGCACATTGAGGAAACTACTATTAAAAATATGCTGACCTCTGTTCCAACCTGCCCAGTTTCCCCTTTATATAAACATATGCACTGGTTCTGAATTTAAATTCAGGTCCTAAACACTGTAGAAATGTTGGCTACCTACAATCCACATGGAATGGTAGCCCTATAACCCTAAACCCAGCAATGGCTTAATGTGAAGTCTCTGTAGCAAACATTTTAGTCTCTTCAGACAGGGAGAAGTGGGTTACTTTGTGAATATCAATGCAGATCAAATAAAAGCTATCTCAAGGACAAATGCATTTGTTCCAAAAATTTGGCTACAGAAATCAGAAATGGTTCTTTAAAATGCATCAGCCTAGAGCAAGTTTTCATCTTCTTTCTGAGCAGTGGAAGTTGGTGATCAAGCCGTCATTTGAAATATGTGGTAGGATACAGCAAAATCACTGTCTTGCAATTTGGACATATGGATCTGAAGATCTGACAAAAACATGCTTTCTGTTCTATAGACATTAGGCTGTTTTCCTTTCCTTTGACTTCATATTTATATAGCCACCCTGGCTGGTTTTGCACTGATCACAACTGCTTTTGTGTTCTCTTTGATGAATCCACTAGGGTTTATTTTGTTTGGTTTGCTGGGGTTTTTTGTTGGTTTGTTTGTTGTTTGGTTTTTATTGGGGGGGGGGGGAGATGTCATGTTGGGC